>PVLA01000191.1:0-188864 GCA_004027455.1 Hydrochoerus hydrochaeris | reverse complement strand
ATTTTGCCTGAGAATTTGCAAACTTACCCTGTGACTCCTAGACCAGAGGCCCACAGTCTTTAGACAGCAGGACTCGGATGGTGGAAGCTCATTCTTCAGCGGGCCGGGTTGAGCTGTGATGCTCTGGACTGATTCAAAGGAGCAAGAAGTGCAGACCTCTGGCATTCAAAGGTCACAGTGCGTTCACTCTTCTGTGCAAACCCGGTGTCGCGAGTGACCGGGAAAGAGACCGGGCTTCGCGGTAAACGTAGATGAAGCTTCACTGGCCTGGGTGTACCTCCTGCTGCTCAGCCTGCCTCCTACCAGGGTGGGAACCAAGGCCTTGGAGTTGGTGCCCTTCCTCTTCCTACAGAAACTGCTCCCAGAAACCTGGGAGTGAGCCCAGGATTTAGTTCTTTGGTGGTGACACGTGATGGTCAGGGGCAGTTTGCAATACGTTCTCTTTCTTCTTGATTCTTTACAATCTCATAATTTTGAGTAAAAGTCTTATGTTTTTAAATTCATATTTTACAGCCATTAGGAAGGCATTTTTAAAAATTTTTGATTGGGCCATGTTTGCAGTACATATTAATCACATTTATCATGGGAAGTTGGTTCACGGGCATCTTAGTTCTTTCTTTTTTTTAGTTCTCTGCCTGTCTCCTCCCTTCCTGCTCCTTTCAACTTTCGATCTCCTTCTCGTTTGCAAAAGCTCTATTTTCACTTTTGTCTTAGTAGTTTTTCCACCCCCTTTCCCTTCCGCCCCTCATCCACTGTTTCTTGTTTGTCTATACTTTCAGAAAAGGTCTTGCTACTTCTTCTTTCTCTGTCTTCTATTTCTGTCTCTATTCATAGAAGAGCAGCAATATTTAAACTAGTTTGTCTGACTTATGTCTCTTACTATTATGCTATTTTCCTAGGAATACCTCAAGTTTATCTTTCTTTATGGCAAAGCAGTATTATATTCTTTACCACGTTTTCTTTATTCACTCCTCTGCTGACAGGCATACAGGCGGTTTCCAAGCTTTAACTATTATAAATTGTGCTGCTCTTCATTAGGAATTTTTTAATCAAGTAATTTCTATGTTTGAACTCTTAGAATTTATCTTGGATCATTTCTTTCTTTGTTCTATTCACTATGATAACTTTTTTTGGAAGCCCTGTTAATCAGGAGATAATCCTGAATTCGTTCTACTCAGTTTGACTTACTTGTAATGTGAATTTTTGAGTTTAGAATAGTTCAGAGTTTTGGAAATTGTAAAGCTAAGACTGAGCATGTCTGTATGTCTTGCACTCAGATTGCTCTACTGTTAACATTTCAAGACGTACATTTGTTCCTAGAAATGAGACAAGATTGCTACATTATTATTAAGTACAATCACTGACATAATTGATTACCCTTTGTGTTATAATGTTCTATGTGTTCTCTGCAATGCACAAATGATTTTTTTCTCAGGTTTTAAATTTTCCTTTTCTATCAATGAGAACAGCAGAGGAAGTCTCATCAAAAGTCTGTCCCTACAAAATAGAAAAAAAATTCTGTGGGAGTACACTTTCTGGGAGCTCTGATATGAAATAAAAAGCTTATAAAATCCCTACAACACTTAGTTTAAAAACAGCAATGACAAAACGCAAATGAATGAGAATGAGAAAGTTGCCGTATTTTAACTAAGGCAGTGGATTCCTTTTTCCCAGATCAGCAGGCCTTTGTTCCTGGTACAAAATCAATACCAGAGAGAGCAGAATGCTGTTTATTTGGGTGGGAGGCAACCTTTGAAGCACTGGTTGAGGGACATTACTTTATTTTGCATTACTCAGAACACTGGAATGGGGTTTGGGCTGATTAGCCTATGTGGGGATGTTAAAAAACATATAGAAATGGGTATTAGCTCCTGCCACTTGTAGTAGTACTAATTTATGCAAAAAGAAATAGGCAAAGGAGAAAGGCAGAGGAATAAGCAGCCCTGGGAAACAAAGACTTTAAAAAATTTCCACACATTCTTAAGAATCTAGAAAATGAAATGTCAGTCTAGGTTCAGGAATATGCACAAGTAGGTCTAAGAATGTTCTTGTCTGACTGACTGACCATCACGTGCTGTGCAAACAGGAAGGGAAGGCTAAAGCAGAGCTGTAAACAACCATACTTAGTTTTGAAAGTGCACAGATTGGGGTTTTGTTTCTTTGTTTATTGTGTCAAGGTGTTTAAGGAAATCTCTGTTAAATAGCTCACAACAAACATAGACCTCAGCCATAGCTGAGAAATGAATCCAGAGATTACCAAGTCAGTTTAGAAAGGTCACTAAACAAAAAATAACTGCCTTGACAAGCAGTAACACACCCCACCTGGAGAGAGAATTTGATTTCTAGGACAGGAGCATGGTGAATATTCAATGTGTCTACTTTTCAAAAAAATTTTTGAGATGTGCAAAATAAAAAAAAACAAAAAACTATGATCTATACAGAAAGAAAGCCAGCAAATCAATAGAAGCTGTTCAGGCATGAAGTTACTGGACAAAGACTTAACTGCCATAAATATTTTTTAGGAACTAAATTAAACCAAAGCTAAATAATAAAAGGAAGCTAGGAAAATGATATCTTACAAAAGAATATTGACAGAGAGAGAAACTGTACAAAAAGAATCAAAGTTAATTTTGTTCTTCATCAATAATAACCAGCGCCATCCAACAACACAGGAAAACTTTTGTCTACCATGACAGGGATTAATTCCAGAAATCAAATTTTGAGTCAACAAAACTAATCAATTTAAAATACCATAATAATTGCATGACGGGGTAGCACGATCATCTCAGTACATACAGAAAAGTTATTTGCAAAATTGCAGGATGAATCTTCTCTTTAAAAAAAAGTGAAAACACTCAACTCAGTAGAAATGGAAGGCTTCTCCTTTGGCCTGAAAAAGGCCATGTACGAAAAACCAGGCCAACGCTGGGTTTGATATTAAAAAGACTGGAAACTTCCATCGAAAGGTGAGGAGCATGGCGGGGGTGTCTGCTTTTGCCATCTGCATTCCAGTTTGCACCCTGGATTGTGGTCTAGCTTGGTGAATGTTCTCATGAGATTAAGAAATGTATACTGTGCCCTTGTTGAATGGGACTTTCTATACATCGATTAAATGAAGATGAAGTTGAGTGACAGGTGTGCTCAGATTGTCTGTATTCTTACTGATTTTCTGCTGTACTCATGTATTAATCACCAAAGGTGCTAAAGTCTCCAACTCTTATAATGCTTCTCCATTTCTCCTTGAAGTTCAGTCCATTCTCCCTTTCTTCCTAATGATCTGTGCTTCTAGAAGTTCTGTATCATGTTTTCTCTGTATGAAAACATGCAGGGCACTTCTGCTGCAGGCAATGGTTTGGGTCTCTTGTTTGCCTTTAAAAAAGCCTTTGTTTCTACCTCACATGCACCTCCAAGCTCATCTCACCTCTACCTGCTACCAAGTTCCAGCACTGCTCTCACAGCGTTTGATATTGGTTAGGCAGAAAATCACTCTGAACCAACTTTGCCCCAACTTTGGTTTGGGCTGCAATAAAAGCTTTGCTTACTCATATATTAAACTGCACCACTTAAACTGTAGGCATTTAATTAACACCTTTCTGGGGCTAGAATTCCAAAATGAAGGTTCTGGAAGATCTCATATCTATAGAAATTGTGATTTCTAATTTAAGCTTAACTCCAGGATACGTTTACATTACTTTGAAATGGTATGAACTTTTCAGGTCCAGTTTTTAATAGTTTTCAAATGTGACCAGGCAAAAGCTAATTGTCCTCCACTAGTAAATCAAGATATATCAAGGTAAAATGCCCAAAGTCCCACAAATCAAGGAGCTTTCTACTCTTGCTGGAAAGAATGGGCCTTCTGTCCTGGTCTGTGATTGCACCAACTGCTCTCATCTCTAATCATTTCAGGTGCTGTGTTCTCCTACCATAGCTTCCCAAAACACCTGTGATCAGGGTTCAGATTAGCACTTACAGTGAATCCTCTTAGGCGTGCAGAATTCTCTTTCTCCACCTCTGTTGGCTCTGATGCACAGTCTTGTGGTCTCTGCAGACTCCCACCTGTTTGGTTTGGTCTTGGCTGGGCTTTTCTGCTGAGCACCAGTCTGCATCTTTGCTCACTGGGTTACGCCCTGAGCAGTAACCTGATTCCTGCCCTTACTGAGGGACTCCTTACAGCTTCCTGGTCTTTGTTACCTCACATTCAGTGTTTTGTGACTATTGTTTATATTTTGTCCATTTTTCTGGATGAGTTAGAAGGAATAATAACTATTATCTTTAATGTTTAGTTTTGAAAGTATGTCTACTCTCTCTGGAGCTTTTGTAAGGTTTTTAAAGTCATATTTGCCTGATTCCAACAACACACACACACACACACACACACACATGCATATGCACATATCAATAGTTCCACTTAAGAGGGTGTCAGATACCCCCCCCCCCCAGAAGGCCGCGGGAGAGCATGTAGCTCATGGTCTGTAGAATCCTGCTTCTGAGCCTCCATGTGTTTTTCTCCTTTTCTGGTGAGCCCTTTCAATGGGTAAATTCACAAAGGATAAGTCTCAGTTTAAATGCCTCCTTCCCAGAAATCTTTAATCACCACCCAAACTAGTTAACTTCCTGCTTTTTAAAATTCACAGCCTCTCATAGTTTTCTAGCAGGACAGCATATCCCATTACATTTTCATGGCTTGATTAATTTTCCACCTTGCATTGACTGTGGTTTCCCTCCAGGTGTGTCCTGGAATTTTCATAAATGTAGCTTTCCTTAGCACGATTCATAATGCACAGCAGACAAAAACTCAGAAGCAATTCTTGAACCCGTAGATTTATAAAGAACAATTTCTTTAAAATTTGGAGTGTTAATAGTATGTTTCTAGCCAAGGATGCCACTCTGGGCATATTTTAATCTCTGACCTCTTTTGGGGTGTCAATGATAAAGCAATGAATTTGACAATGTGCTTGAAGAGTCATTTTTGGAGCTGAGCAAAACCAGCTGACTTAGGCCTTAGCACGCACAGTGTTGAACAATATAATTAGTTAGCCTTTTTCCCAATTAACCCCTTCAAACCTCCTAACAACCTGACTAAACATTTAGGAAGCATAGGTTATTTTTATGTTTGAATCTATACTGGATGATTCAGCTGAAAATAACTAATTCAATCACTAGAGTTTAAATGAATATAAGCTCTGATTTTTGGATGATGTTAACATAAACACCAACCAAATACAGAATGAGTCATAATATCTCTAAGGTATTTAAGCAATCAAGCCCCAGAGCCAGCAGGAAGGGAAGTTAAGTAACATAACTCACCCAGGACATAGTCATTATTGGAAATGTGATTTCTGCTTCTCCAGTGCATTTTGAGAGATGCTAAAAGAATTACCCTGAAAGTCTAAGAAAATAATTGTGTCCTCATGCTTGCAGTGTGGGATGGAGTAGTTTCTTTGGAATAAAATTAACTGCATAGAGCTTTGCAGGTCCTTTAGCAATGTGAAAGATGCCGTGTCTCTGCATACACACTGAAGGCATGATCTGTGTTCGTGCCTTGTTATCTGTGTTTGTGTGACAGGGCTTCATGTGAGAGTGAAAGGCAGATGAGGAAAGAGCAAGAGAGTGACCGCAGCCACTTCCAGCATCAAAGTTGGGGTGAGAGTCAAGAGAAACATGGTGAAATTCCAACATACAGAGAGATCTCAGAACTGAAGATGCCAAGAAAAGTCTCCCTTATTTGAGATAACAGAATCAAGTAACGTAAATTAGAAATAGGCTACTTACATTTGCCTAGGAGATGGTTTCAAATTATATAGTGAATGTTTAAATTTTTAAAAAATGGATTACAGTAAAAGACATCTTGTCATTCATCTTTCTCAAAATCGTCCCCCTGACTGGGATCCCACTGATGCCATCACCCTTGCCACTTTCTGAAGCAGTCCTGGGAGTCCCGTTTCCTGAGCATCTTCACAAGGCCTGAGCAGAAATATGGCAAATGCTGAGTCCAGGTGACAGAAAGGCAGGCTCCTGGAAAGGCTGTGGGGTGTCCTCATCCACCTTACTCCCCGGATCTAGCACCATGCGACTTCCGGCTCTTCCTCCAAGTCAAAATGACGATGAAATGTTTTGAATAGGCTCAGGACACCGAAAGGGCCAAGATAGCCCAACTGAACTCTGTCAGCAAAGAGGACTCCAGAACCGCTTCAGGACATGGCAGGGAGAGTAGGGTAAGTGTGTTCAAAGCAAGGGGCCGTATTTTGAGGGTGATTCATAGCCCGATGTCTTTTACTGTAATAGATTTTTAAAATTATGCATCTACTATGTGTTTAAAGCGTATGTGTTTACCTGGTTCACCATACAAACCTCATTATTTATTTTGAATGCAACACAGTCCTGGTTTATTTCATTGTTAACTCGCAGACAAATGGAATATGTATGAGTGTAGAATCCTTGGAGAATTCCTACACATCCTTTGCCAGAAAGTTAGGCCAGATCGTCAGAGGGGCAGCCTGGGACTCAGGATGGTTACTTTCTTCTAGGAGAGTTCCGCTCTGTACCTTACGTAGAGAAGCACTTTTGTCAAAAAAAAAAAAAAAAAAAAGTCTTCCAAGCATGAATTTTCAGGATTTTCCAACAAACTGTGCTTTTCCCTCCTGCATAATTTGAGTTTAACTGTTAAATAGACATCACAGCAGAGTAGAAATATACAAACTTCACGGAGTGCTAGATTCTCATCTAAATATCTCCTATGGATGTGATAAAAATACTGTTTTTTTAATGCTGCCGTCCCCAGCTGGCACTACAGTAATTATCATGTGCTCTGTGCTATCTTTGTCTCCCTTTAACATTCATTCCACCCTTTCCACTTACAGCCAGAGTCTCAGCAGCTAAGAGCCTCTCTACAGATGCAGGGGTCTTGGGAGTCACAGGTAAGTCAGAGAGAAGGCATGTCTTTTGCGGACCTCAGGGGTAACAACCTGGATAGAAAACCATAGGAAGAAGCCAGGACACAACCAGATATGGAATGAATAGAAAGTGCTAAGAGAATAACTTCGAAGGACTAGAGTAGAAGACATGGACAGTTTCTCATGAAAAGAAATTAAGATAAAATCTCATCCCAAACAAATACTATGATTTAGGCAGCGATCTTTGACTGGGTCCTTGGTCTCAGACTTGATCATCTCTCTTAACCACTTTGTGTGGTCCTGCTTTGTGTGGTCCAGCTGCATAACCTGTACATGGAGGCCACGTCTGCATCGATGAGCTCTTATTTTGATCTCAATTCCAGTTCTTATAATCCAAATATTTTATATTGGAATCCAAATATTGTAATCTCTTTTTTTGTCCTCCCAGCTCAAGAAGTTTTAAATTTGTAATCCCACTGAAATATTACTGGAATCCTGACAAGTTAATTCCAATTTCCCACCTCCACTGTAACCCATGGTGAGAATAAAGATCCTAAGACATTTTCAGAGTTATAGGCAACCAAAAGGGTCCTGAGTCCAGTCCAGGTGATGATACATGAAACAAAGGTCTCCATCTGGGTCATTACCCAGCATTTGTTAACTCATGAAGAAGGCGGTGGCTTGAGGGTGAGGGATGGTGAGAATGGTGGGAATTACATAAATAATGTGAGCTGAGCTGGCTAGGTAGAGAGAAAGCATCTCTGCAATACGCAGGGAGAAGGGTATGCAGAGAGATTAACCTGCACAAATTGATTGAGGTAGCATTTGAATGACTTAGGAGGCTGTCATTTTAGTTCCTGATATGTAAACTTTTGTGCCCTGGAAAGTCATAGCCTCTCATTTTGAGGCTTGAACCCAGTTGACAGTCCTGGAGCTATGTGGCTCTGCCATTCTGCTGTCCTCAACCATTTGTAGAGAACATGATGTGAAGAAACAGGAAACTGTCAGTTGGCTTCAAGGATCATATAGCAGTACCTTAGCTGGCCTTATTTACATTGCTTAGAGCTAATTAAAGGAAGAAGAAAATAGCATAGCTCGCTCTGTACATTTCGGTACGTGGAGATGGGGTTTGGTTTACCTAATGCTAAAGCAATTGTTGAGCATTCAAGGGGAGCCACCCAACTGGTCTCCTCCACCACTGATTCATCCTCGACAGCATAGAGAACTGTGTTTACCTACCCCATGACTCACTGACATGGCACAAAATAATGGAAAGTCATGAGATTATTTGAGCTCTTTTAGTCTTAAGCCCACACCCAGTCTTGACTACAGGATGTTGGGATTCCGAAGGTGAAAGGAAGTGATTCCTCACAAAAGGATGGCAGGGGAAAGGCGATGGACACGGCTGATCCCTAATACCTGGAGCAGAGCAGTCGTCTCTGACCACTGTGAGCTCCCTGGCCCACGCAGACTGCTTGGAGGAAAGGGGAAGAGATGCTAATGCGGCTGGGGACGTCTGGGGAAGGACCCAAGCTTACTCTGAGCCACCCCTCACCATTCTCACCTAACATGGGATACTGTGAGTCTCTGTTTCTCTCAGGCCCTGACGGACAGGCCATGAACAACACAGTGTAGCCTGGTCACTGTAAACCACTGGGTAAGTTTTGTTAAGTTATGTTCAAAAGGATAAAACACCAGCCAGGCACGCTGGTGCAGGCCTGTGATTTCAGCACTCTGAGAGGCTGAAGCAGGAGGGCCACACATTCCTGTCCCACTGGGCAGCAGAACAACTTAGCAAGATTCTGACACAAAACAAAACAAAAACAGAAAATAATTTGAAAAGGAGAGTGACGTCCCTCAGGGCAAAGGTCCTGGGTTCGATCCCCAGTGCCACAGGAAGAAAACAAGCAAAGAAAAACATTCTGTGACATTTGGGTAAATAAGATGTGAACACATTTTTCAATGCCAGGCATTTTATTCAAGGCATGAGTTCATTAGGGTTTAGGCATGATGTTGATACCAGGCCTAAGGCTTCTGAGATCCCAGATAGACACAGACCGTTGGGCAGAAGGCTACGTTAAATGCCACGCTGGTTAAATGCCTCCAGCAGGGCTATCAACTGTGCTGTTGGGAATTGTGCGTTCCATAGTGCAGGAATTACCTGAGGGTCTTATGGATAAAAATCTTTAAATTATCTTCAACCCCTGTGGAAACGTAAAATAGCCCACTCACCAGGAAGTCAACACCATGCCTGAGGGGGAGGGATTCCTAGTCATTTCTTTTGCCTAGTTCTGAGCTTCCATTGATTTTTTTTGGGGGGAGGGGATTATTTTAGTACGTTTGTTTGGCTTGGAGGTCTGAACCAGGAGGGTGAAGTCCAGGAAACCACAGGGAAGAGGAAACTTCCAGCTGGCCAGGTACTTCCGAGAACTTCATATCCTCTGGGCTGGTTTGCTCCTCCCACAGTTAAGTTTCATCTGCTAGGTGGGAATCATGGCTCAGAGAAATGAGCAAGACACCCTGGGGTCAGGGAGCACAGAGCACAGATCCAGACTATCTGCTTCCAAGGTCCTTAGTTCCTTTCTTCTTCTTAGGAGAGGATTCACCTCCATCCAAAAGATCAGCTGCCCTGGCAACCACCACCCACCACCCACCACCCACCACCCACCTGCAAAAGCACCATTTGGAACTCACATGCTTCGTGCTTGGCCTCAGTTTTGTGCCGGAGGATTCTGATCTCTTTGTGAAGTGCTGGCCTCCTGGTTTTTGCCTTTCCCGGTGGTGACTCAAGGGCTGAACTCCAGCTGCCCCAAGGAGACTCTTCTTGGAAAGGTGTAAGGAGCTGCTTCAAGGAAAACAGGAGCCTCCTCCATGACGTTTCCTTGCAAGTGCGCTTTCCCAGCAAGCAGGGCTGGGCGCACCGGGCAGAGCAGAGTTCTTACCAGCAAAAGTGCAAGCAGGGTGTCCTAGCACAGGGCATTGGGAAAGCCTGAGAAAACACACCTGGGAGCTACAGATTTGTGAGGAGAGAAGTCTACGAAACACGCAGACTTTGAGAGTAAGTTAAAAGTGTTTCATAGGCAGACCTCTTTCCCCGAGAACGTGGTTACATGTGAATGTGGACCAGCTCATGCCCAGTATGGTGAGTAGGGAGACACAGACCCAAACTCTGAAATAAATAATTAACAATGCTGCTGAGAAAGACCTGAGATTTGTGTGACTCTGATTTTACAAAACGAATCTGTTTTTTCTCAATTTTTTTTTTCCTAATCGCTCACAGAAATCCAGGGCCAGGGGCTGGGGATTTAAGCTCAGTGGCATAAGCACCTGCCTTGTGAGCATGTGGTCATGGGTTTGATCCCTGGTACCAATAAAAAAAAAAAAAAAAGAAATCCAGGGCCTGCCGCTGTGCCGTTTTGTGGATGGAGCGATGCAAGTCATAGCACCCAGTCAACACTAGGAGAGCTCTAGATACATCATAGCCTAAGCAGGGTCACCTTGAGAACAAAGCCAAGGAGCTCTAAGGAAGTGCCTTTCTTGACCCCAGCCTCAAGGGAAACGACTGGGCAATGGAAGTCTTCACATTGTTAATTTCTTTTCACTTTTTTTAAAATAGGATTTTAGGCTGAGGATTTAGCTCGGTGGTTTAAGTGCCTGCTTAGCAAGCGTGAGGTCGTGAGTTCAATCCCCGGCCCAAAATAAATAAATAAAATAAAATAAGATTTGAGAATTTTTATATTAGTGAGCAAAATAAGACATTGTTGGAATGTGAGTTATGCATGCTCCAAAGTAAGTACTGATGGTTCTTGCGGATAAGTTTGTTCTAATGATGAAATGCGTAAGGTGCTTAGTACTCATGTTCTGTAAATAACTATTCCTACCCTGGGGAAACTAACTACAGTAGTAGGTTCAACACTGCCGGCCCAGTCAATGTTGGTGAAACTTACACAGCACTAAAGAGGACTCGTTCCCCACAAGGAAAATACATACAAATGTTATCAAAATGCCAGTCTGCTCATGACCTTTCATGATAGCATTTTTTGTAATGTGAAGGCCAGGAAACTGATGTTTTAGTTTTTCAGTTCTTTGGTGGGGGGGAGTGATCTAAACATATTACAAAAATGAATGGCATTCCATTAAGTCTTTACTTTCAAAAACAGGTAGTGATCACGGGTGTAGAGAGAAGGAAGTATCTAAGGGTAGATGGTCACTCTGGAGTGGAGACTTGGTCTCAACCTGGAGGAACTGCTTATGGGAACTTCTGAGGATGATGTATATGTAAAGAACAGATCAGTTTCTATACTCTACTTTTCTCCTAATATGTTAAGAGGATTTTCTCAGAAGCAGTCTACAGACTCTAAGTGGACAAGGTTTATCAGTGTGATGCAAAATATGTCTTTGTAAAAATTCTGTACCTTCCAAATCTCACAAGCAGCAATATGAGGGCACATGACGTGTCCTTACACTCTCACCTCTCTTAGAAGAATCCAGAATTATCTCCATTTGATGACCTGTGGGGTTCAGATGCCTTCTCCATGAAGCTGAGATTTGGCAGATCCTTGCTCTGGGGAAAGTAAGTAGTTTGCAGGACTCACAGGGAGTCAGTGGTCTCCCGTGGATCTCGCAGGAGGTAAAGTTCTTTGGGGCAACTGAAGTAACAGAGCTTGAAACAAGCAGCTGATTTGAGGTCTTTCTGCTTCAGCTGGACGTCGGGGACTGAGAGAGGATCAGAAGGGCTGTGTTCAAATGCAGAGATGTAAATGAAAGTTCAATCAAGAATCGGAAATGGGGAAGAAACAGATCAAATGATTCCCAATTGGGGTGCAAGGAAGGTGCTCTAATGATCATGGGAAGTACCCCTGGGCGGAGAGGTGTAATCTGTTACAGGCCACATAGAAAATACAAGAGTGATTTGTTTCGCTGCCGCTCATTTCTCTTTGAAGGTAACAATGAGAACATAAGAAGGCTTTTCATTGCTGAGTATCGGAGATTTCTTTTCTCTAATTTCACTACCTCCCAGTACTGCTATAAGGTGTGTTTTAAAAGTGGGAAGAAGAATCTACAGGGAGTGCAGAAGCCACTGGAAGCAAGCAAGATACTCCACCTCATTTACTTACAGTTTTCTAGATGATTTCAATCACAGGACTCTCTGGCCCTTGGTGAGTTTAGTGGAGCTGATCTGAGGCTTTTTTGTCCTCTTCCTGAGTAGACCAGAGGGTGACAACATCTACACCTGGATCGGAGGTAGACTGTTGTCCCAGCTCTGTTGTCCATATCTACATCTTGAAAACCAGTCTCTCGCATGTGTGGTTGGCTCTCACGTGTCATCATCCGAGTCCTTAAGATATTTATTTGGCTTATGTGCAAGTCAGTAAAGGAACAACTGATTTCCTTTGAATGGGAGAATTCTATGTTATGCTGTTTCTTAAATGTGATGAGTAAAGATTTGGATCTGTTTCAGGATGTAAATTGATAAGCATCTTTAAGGCATTTTTTAAAAGCTTAGAAATGCCAATTCATTTGGCTTCCCAGAATGATTTGCAAATGCAAAGCACTTCCTCTGAGTTGGTGGGGGCTGTTGCGGCATTCAATATATAGCGTGGGCTGAGGTGAAAGGAGAGAGCTGGTCTCTCCAGAGGACTTCAGATCCTACAGACGCAGGCCCACACTCAAAGCACTGCAGAGGGTGTGCTTTCCACACCAACCCCGCCCGCTGGAATCTGGGTTATGTAGGAGCACAAGTGTCATCTGAGGAGGCCAGCTGTCTTCTTAGGCTGTGCCATTTATAGGAGCCCGTGATCTGGATTCTTGTTGCCAGCTTTGCAGTTTCAGCAGTTTGCAGCTTTAAAGGCACCCAATGTTGATCAGATACAGAAAGAAAACAGATGTGGAGCAAGGAACAAGGACTTAGCTTAAAAACTTGAAAGCCAAACTGTTAGATTAAAAGAGGGGACACCTTTTCCCAGTGACTGGGGTGCTGTGTCTCCAACCCAGGACCCCTTTTGCTTCCAAAATCTCTAAATTGGTGGCAATTGGAATGCAGAGTCACAGCAGGTGTTTACTGAATGGAGAGCGTATGCCAGGTATGGTATAAACGTATAAACCTTACATATAAAATTCAGCCTATAAGGTAGATACTGCTATTATCATTAATATTCAGAGACAAAAAGGAGGCTTTTATCAGCCAACGTGACATAGCTCCTGATTGGTGGCAGTACAGTGTGACCCCAGGAGGTTGGATTCAGCTTGCTGTCTTAACTCACAGAGAACATGCAAATCAGCATCCAGGTAATGTGCTGGTCAGCTCTCTGAGTGCTGGAACAGAACACCTGGCATTTACGATGTAAAGGAGGAGAGATGTATTTGAAATCCCAGTCTCAGATGGATCAATCTATGGTAGACTGGCTCCATGACGGAAGGGCATGGGGGAGGAAAGAGCTTACATTTTGATGCTTAGGAAGCAGAAGGCAGGGGAAGAGCCCAGAGAGGAAGCATCTGGAGACAAAATAGATACTTTCCCAAGGTTACACCCTCATGTCCCACTTCCTCAAAATAGGTACCACCTCTTGATGGCACCTTCAGCTATGAACTCATTTACCTATGAACTCATTTACCCACTGATGAAGTTCTTGATCCAGTTAGCTGGCAGTCGAGATTCACCAGAACAGGTACCTTGAGCACTCTAACTCTATGTTATGGTTTGTGTCTGAATGTGTTCCCAAAGCCTCATGCAGTCATAGAGGGAAGGCTTTTTGGAGGCAGCTGAATCGAGTTTGAGATTTGTTCATTGTCCAGTGCTGGGATTGAGGATGTGAGTACTGCACCCACCTTAGGGGCTGGCCTGCATACAAGAAAGGAAAAGTGCCTAGCTCTCTCTCCTCTTTTGTTGCTTTTGGTATCTTCTAAGTCCATGAATGGTTATCCTTCTGCCACACCACTCTGCCTGGGAGCCAGCTGACTATAGACTGAAACTTCCACAAACGGCAAGCTAAATAATAAACCTTTTCTTCCGTTCCTTTGGGTCTTGGGTATTTTGGCTCAGCAGCTAGAGAAGAGTAATTAAGACACTTAACAATACAATTTCCTTCTGAGCTCATCACACCACATAGGATGCCTCATCCTAATTGATGCTTTTTAAGAGTATTTTTGGGGCAATGATTTGAACATCACACATGGCACCATTGTATCTTGTTCAGTTCATCTCAGTTCAACATTCACAAAGCATATGGTCCATGATGAATACCTGCTCTGCCAATTCTGCAGCCTCCATATGAGCTGTTACTTCTGCTCTGACAGGTGAAGAATGTAGGCTTAGATATCTTACCTAACTTTCCCCAGGTCTGAAAACTTATGTTTCAGCATGACAGAGAGAAGCCTAAGGGATCAAGAAGAATTTGGTTCTAATCAAGCTACTGCCATTTGCTGGTATTGATGCAGGGTGATTTACTGCCTCAAAGATAAATCCTAGCCACACAGAGGCATCATCCTGATAGGTGATTATTCACATGAAAGTGCTTTGGAAACAGTTTGAGGCATACTCAGAAAAGTGGTTGAATAAAAATGGTGCTGTCACCTTTGCCTCTGAAACACCATTCAAGTCCAGGAAAAATGGAAAGAAGAAATTTAAGCGCTAGCTTCAACAGCTGTAAGAAATATCCATAATCCTGAAGCACAATGCATGAACAAGGGCTGCTGAATCTGGTGAAGTTCAAGAAGGGTGGGGAAGGGAACCTCACTGCTGATTCACAAACAGCAGAACAAAGCCTGATACATGCTTCTCGGGGGCTGCTGGGAGGTCTGCTGACAGAGAAAGACCAAAGACCGTCATGTGAACCATGCTGCAGGCTGGAGAGGAAGATGACACATGGCAGCCCTCACTGCCATGACTCAGGGAGAATTTCTGCCAGTTAGACCACAGTCTCCACCTTCTCCTTTACAAATCTGCAGAAGGCAGGTCCCAGAAGATTTGGGTGGTAAGGACCATGGAAGGAAGAATGAAGTGGTTCATGCCAGTGTTTCACTCATTCTGTGGCTGCATGATAATCTGGTGTAGAGATGAGAATATGGCGTTTTGTTTAGCCCTTCTTCTGTTGATAACACTTGTATTGTTCTTACCTTTTGGTTTCTATGAACAGTGTAGCTTCGGCTATTTATGCACATGTAGTTAAATATCTGTTTTGAGTCGTCTGGACTGGAGACCTAGGAGTAAGCCTTCTGGGTCCTATTGCACTAGATAGAAAAAGTAGATTAATTCTTGCCAGGGCTGATGGAAAGGGCAATTGGAGAATGATGGGAGATAGATAGTTTGAGGGTAAAAAAAAAATTGGAAAGTAGGTATACATGTCCACACCAAACTTATATTCAAGCATAGGATTGGAAAGTTTAGATTCAGGGGCCACAAAATACCTACGTTTGCAAAGCTTAAGTGGGATATAGATAGATATCAGACTGATGATGGAACCCTATGCATTTCACTTAGCCATGTAATAAATGAATCCTACATACTGAGCTAAAATTTTTAAAATGATATTAATCTAGAACATGGACTACATACATCTAAAATTAGTGTAATTATTTGCAGATTTACACGAAATATATCTTGAATTAAATTTCAAATATTCCTGGGTGGTAAAAATAGAGCTTAAAAAAAGAAACCCACACATCAAAATATAGATATCTGGGTTTCTAACTGAAAGAGCAACCCTTTTGAGGAACAGATGAAACATCGCAAACATAAAGAATATGATAAAGTCCAAAAATTATTAATACTTATTCTGAAATCCATTCAAAACTATTTTTATTGTTTGCTTACAAAATAAAAACAATGCAATGCAGCAATGATTACAAATAGTAAAAACTCTGTGATAGAATTGATCTGACTTTCATATGCATCTCTAAAAGCAGAATGCTACCATCAGAAGAGAAAGTTGAGAAATTCAAGGTTAGGCATTGACCTAAATGTGGAGTTATATTAACACCCACATGAAGACTACATGGCCCAAGGGTTGGAACCTCATTGATCCTACAGCATTAGGATGAGACAGAAAACTGAATTATTACTAATAGCCGTAACCTTTAGGAGGAAAGATGCTGACGGCTATGAATCAGAGTTTGATTGTGCATCTGTAGGGCGTTACACAAAGTTAACAGGTTATTTCCAAGCCTGTAGAAAAAGAGACCTCACTGGTTATGCAGGGACAAAGTTAGATGGTATCTTCGGTCACTTATGAAGAACAGCACCAAACTCTTAGGACCTCAGTGGAGGAAACGATGAAAGTGGTGACCAGGGACAGGAGGGTTTCAGAGAATATGCAATGTTATGGATGGCAGCATTAACACAGGGGTTAATTTAGGTACAAGGTAGGACAAATTGAACAGTGAACTGTCCTCATAATCCTATGGGTTTAGATGAATGGAGCAAAAAATCACACACAGCAATTCCACAACGTCTGTATCCTCTGTATAAAAGGAATGCTGCACAAACCTGCCATGCCTCCAAGCCAGTGGCTAAGGACAGGGATGGCAGAATGAAATGTGTAATTCGATGGTAGCAGTTCACCGCCAGAATGAAAAGCTAGAAAATAATGTCTGCAACCACGTGTGATGGCCCACGCCTGTGATCACAGCACTCTGGGAGGCTCAGGCTGGAATACTGCAAGGTCAAGCCCAATTTGGGGGACACAGAGACTTAGTGAGATTCTGCGAGAAAATAAAAAATAAAGGGCTGGGGGTATAGCTCAATGGGAGTGCTCCGGACTCAATCCCCACGACCGCCCAAAAAAGGAGGAAATAACATTAATCACATACACACATACACACGTACATGCACGCGTGGTTGTGATGCTAAGAGAAATTGTCAGATATACCAAGACGCAATTTCTGGTGAGGAGTAAAAGTAATCTTTGGATACTAGAAGGCAGGCTCAACTTTTGAAGTAATTTGTTTAAGTGTGGGGAAATATTTACAGCCATACCCAGTGAGAAATGTTTCCTGTAGATAATTTCTAACTCCAAATCCATCACAAAAATGCATCAGAAACTGTGATAGTATTACCTGTTTGATTAAAAGGTAAAACCTAATTAACTTACCCAGGATGCTAGACTGTACATAGGATTGCTCAGGTAATTTATGAGCATTAAGAGGAAATTTGGATTTGCAAGACAGACTTGGCCACTTCTACACCCATGTCTTTCCTGAAGAAGTGAAGTGATTGTGAGATAAAGCTTTCTCCTTACTGAATATCACCTCATGTAAACCTTTACACCATGAGGCCAGCCTTTGATGTCACCTACTAGAGAAGCTCGTCAAGATGACAATATTCCCCAGCAAAGTTAGAAACAAAACACAGTATTTGGAATTGCTTCATCTCTTGATTTGGATTACCAGAAAGAATAGGCCAGCCTGAATCATTTCTATATGGGTGAGTTACATCTATACATGTATTATTCCCTTAGGTACAGTGGCACTTTATTGATTATAATCAACATAAAGAGGTACCTTGTAAATCTTACAAATGGAAAACAATGCATCCCTGTGGTCTACAGGAATCATAACATACAGATTGAACATGGAATGGATCTAACAGATGAGCATGACACACCTCATTCAAAAATTTATTGTAACAGCACTATTGATGTATCATCAATGAATCCAAAGTCTACCTGTTTAAAGCAAATAATTCAATGATTCTAAGTGTATTTGTAGTATGTAACCATTCTGATAAGTTAACTTTAGGAAATTTTTATCGACCCGAAAGAGCATGCTACCTGCAATTCTTCCCTCCACTTTTTCCTGGGTAACCACGACTTGGCTCCCTGTCTCCACGTATTTGCTTATTCTAGATATTTAACGTAAATGAGATCACACAGTATGTGACCTTTGGTGACTAGCTTTTAAAGCTTGGCATAATATTTTCAAGATCCGTTCATTATGTGGCATGCATCAGTACTTACTTATTTTCTGCTATTGAAAAGAACTCAATTGTAAAGATGGTGTGCAATTTGTTTATGCATTATCAGTTTAAAGACATATATTTGCAGCTAGACCTCCTCATGATATGCCAAAGAATAGTCATTAGATAGCTTTATAAGAGAATTTATGGGTGAGCCCTGCTTGGTTGGGGTGAGTAATGTGTAACTTGAAGCTTAGGAATGCTCAGTCATTCCACATCTTGACCTACATAGAAATGAATTTGTGATGTTTAAAATTGAATTTGCCACCAGAAACATAACCTTGTTGATAGACACACTTTCGGTTGTTGGACATGATCACCTTTAATTTGGGGATGGGTTGGAGTAAATGTACTTGGAAAATACTGACAGGTTCTAGGATGTATTGAGAGGGTGACTCTTCAGGATATGCATCTAGTTATGCAGTGAGCTATGCCTCTTTGGGTGGACTGAAGAATGTGACTCACATATGTGTGGGTCAGTGGAATATAAGGTACCTCTGCAGAGCTGCAGCCATTTTAGCCACTCTATGAGCCCAGTCTTCCTAACTGGCCTGGAGTGCTGGATCTATGAATCTCCTGGCTGCCAGGCATCGTATGGTAAATACAAAGCAACCTTAATCCTTGAGATGATACCCATGGGCAGAAGCCACTGGACGTAGGGAGTAGAAAGAGGGACAGTCAGTGGGTGGAGAATGGAGAGAGAACACGGCAGATCACCAGCGTTCACTCTGTTGCTCGCTCACAGTTGCTGTTAAACTTGTGGAGGGAAACCGATGAAAACAGCTGCATTTGTGGACAATTTCCCTGGGTATTGCTTTTTTGTTTGTTTGTTTGTAAGTATCTCAAAGGAAAGGCTTTGTATGACCCTGAGATGTTGCTGCTCAGGAAAATTCAGCTTGTTTTTGCAGGGAAAATGAATAGCTAGTCGTTACAGGTGCAGAGTAAACTTCCCTTTTAGAAAAAGTAAAAACTTGTCTTTTACTACTCATCATTTTTCCTATTTTGTGTTTACACCACCAAATATACTGTGTCTAATATATTACAAAAGCATACACATTCTGACGACTGCAATTTTATTAAGTGCTAATTTTCGCTTGTTCCACAGTGAGCACGCATTCTCCTTTCTTCTTTTGTTAGTCCACATTTTCAGCACCTGATGTTCACATTCCTTGGGGGGAGTAGGTGCATGTACATAACACGCCTGAACCCCCTTTTTACCCCTTCCTTTCCCCGTCCCTCCATCTTTGATCCCCTTCCCATTTCAGAGAGATCTATCCCCCCTACTTCCTATTACCAATCTTTTATTTTTCTCTTTATTTATAACTTGTGCTTCTCGTATAAGAGGAACCATGCAATATTTAAGCTTGTGTGTCTGATTTATTTCACTTCATGGTATGATTTCAAAGTGCATCTATTCTTCACCAGAGAAAAAGGAATGAATTCATTAAATATTTAAATAAACTAAAAATTAAAGAAATGTCCAGTCCTGGTTCTGAGAACTGAATGGGCACCAGTGTCATGATGTACTTTGTTTTGTTTTTAATCTTTTTTGGGTATCCACATTTTTTTTGGAACAACTTGGCATCTGGGATCAGAAACCAGGATTTGTTTTCCAACTGTGTTGATTAATCTTGGATAAATCATATTGTCTAAAACTGACAGATAAAATTGTATTTATTTATCATGTACAAATTTGTATGTAGTTACCATATACAACATAGTGTTTTAAATATGTGTACATATGGTAAGGGCTGGAATCTATTGTACAACATGATGGCCATAGATAATAATAATATATTGTATTCTTGAAAATTGATAGAGTAGTAGATCTTATGTGTTTTTGTCTCAAGCAAGTTTTAATTCCCCAGAAGCCCCCAGTTTTCACCTGTAAAATAGGGGTAATGACTCCTACCTACGATGATTTTCATGAAGATGGTGTGTGAATCATCATGGCACATCCTGTCTGATGCATTATTGAGACACACTCATGTCTCCAGCCCCACTGTTAAAATGAAGTATGTTCATTCTATTGATCAGGACAAAGAATTAATATCAGAGCTACCTAGAAGAAGAAATTCTAAGACAGCAGGTGATACAAGAACGTTTAAATGAACTTTCATGATCAATGGTAGGAAAAGTACGTAAAGAGTGGTGTAAATTAAGAACATGAGAGTAAACATGGTGGCCGGAGTCAATTAATGCGATTCTGAATGGTGATATGTCAGCTCAATTTGAGTAGGAATTACCCAGTAGATTAGTAAAGTGCTGGACATATCTGTGGATGATTGATTGACAGGAAGGGTGCAGATTGAGGGGAGAAGGATCACCCCAGATGTGGGTGGCACCAATCAATACACTTGTAGCTTGGTTGGAACAAAAAAGGAAGGAGGAAGGAAGTCTGCTTGTTTTGGACACACTTTGCTATTACCCTTGGACAGTGACCTCCAACTTCTTCAACGTTTTAGTACAAACTCACACCAGCAACACTGCAGGGAGCTTCCCAGCCCCGGGCCCTGGGCGGTGCTGCATTCTTGTTGTTCTGTGGTTTCCAGCCTCCAGGGCTGAGCAACTCCTGGGCCCTGAAGCTCTACAGTGTGCAGATGGCCATGTCTGGTCATCTTCTGTTGATACTGTCAGTCTGCCTAATAAATCCCCTTGCATAATTACCTTGCCCGTGTATTTTCCATAGATTCTGTTCCTCTAGAGACCCATGATGTAGTGTTGGAGACAGCATGATAGAGGAACATAAATGAACTTTCACTATCAACAGCAGGAAAAGTGTGCAGCTATCAGCGTCAATTAAGGTGAGCCCCGAGATGAGGTCTAGCTGAACTGTCGGTCGGACCAGAGTTTTCCTCTTCAAATTTCTCTGGTTTGCTTTATTTGTCGCTTCAGTGACTTCATGTTTTCCATTATTGTGTGATGCTTATAATTACCCATTAAGGTTATTATGGGAAAGCAAGGGTAATGCAGTTCTTGGAAAAGCTAGAAGTCATACTTTGAATTCATGTTTACTCTTTACCTGGCTGAAAATTGCAAGTAATGGGTGCTCCTAGAGGATGCTAACAATAGAGCATTTCCCTGAGTCACTCTGTTCCCTGCTCTGGGCCATGGGTCTCAGTCAGCAGTGGGTGAGCGCTGCTCTCCATTTGTGAGATTGAGAATTAAAGGGGGGAATCTGCAGGGAGGGTGCTGAAAAGCTTCCGTCAAGTGGAGAGACTGAGATGTGCATCTAGCTGAATTGAACGACTTATGACTGATTTGACAACAGTTGATTCAGTCAACAGACCTATCATATTCAAAGCACTCTGATATACTTTAGCCTCAAATGACCACTAGATAAAACACAGAGCGTGACTTGAATTTCCTGCTTATGGGGTTCCTCAAAAGCAAAAATTTTTAAAAAATTTCAAAATGTGTCACTAATTAAGAGGTGATAAGTAACTTTTAAACAAAGGCTCCCTCTATAACACAAACCTCACGTACCAGAGTACAAACTTATTTTCCAGTCACCCTGCAGATTTCTTTTCCTTCTGGAATTTAATGTATAATACTTATCCAGAGAGGAATTTCAGAGTCTGATGTCCTAACGAGGGGAGGACCCGATAGTGTTGATTCCAAGCAATGGTGTATATATAAAACCTGCATTACTTAGATGGGAACAGGCACAATTTGTCGTTTCCATGGATTTATACTTTGCCGAACAGAACATGGGTCCAAGTTCTTTAGACATGTCATCAGGATGTTTTGATACACTGACTCTTTCAATTATAGGGGCAAGGGAGACAGCAAATTAACAAGCTGGGAAGATCCATTTGATTATCACCCTTGGTCCACTGTCCACTGGTTCAAACTTGAGCAGAATGAAGGTAACCCCAGGAAATTACAGTTGCAGTCAGACGAACCCAAAAAAGCATGTTTTTTTGCTGCCATGGAAATTTGAATGTAGGATCTTTTGGGTCTGTATAGTTATCTTAGAAACCCAGCCTCACAGAGGATTTATCCATTTATAGTGTCTTTTGTTTTAATGTGTGAGATACTGACATTAAAACTTGCAAAATGTCTTTCACAGAGCATTACATTTAGACTATCTCTTTAAAAAGAAATTTGATTACAATGCTTGTTCAGTTACATTATTATGCATTACACTCACACACAGAGTTCATTTCCACAAACAAGATTGAAATGTATGCTATCATTTTATTTTACAAAGAAAGGTGTACAATAAGCATTCGGAATGAATAATTTTACAGCAAGTAACTGAAATGTAGAGATTTAAGTAACTGGTACAATACCCTACAGTTTATAAATATGCTAGGGGCTTTTCAAAGCTACGTCATGAGAAGAAAGAGTCAGTATTATTTCTTATATGATATCCAGGTAAATCATAGGTTTCTGCATATAGAAACTCAGAACATCCAGAATGCACATTTAGGAAAATCTGCCAGTACAAGGAAGGCAAAGAAACTACTGAGTCTGTAAGATGGAGAAACTGCCAAAAAGAACCCAAGTGAAGGAGAAAGTGGAGTAGGAACAGAGACTGCAGACAAAGGAGAGTGTGCGGGAATTTTTGCCTATTGGCCAGGAGTTTCTTTTATTGCTCTTTTCATTGGGAAAACGATAATATAGAAAAGCAAAGCCACTCAAGGAAGTATAAAGCACAACTTAAAGAAATTTCCTTCATATTCAGACAAGTTGGGAGCAAATACCTCCAGTTCTTCCCTTAGGAAGTAGAGAGGGAAAAGGAGGAAAGGTTTTTTGAAGGATCAAATGGTGACACTTACACATTTGGACCATCTCTTCCTGCACTAGATTCTGTTTGGATGTGACACATGGTTGCACACGTTGTCCCTGAACCAAACCTGGGAGAGCAGAGCATAGGTGAGAACAGAGAGACTGGCTTAGCTGGATGAGACTGAGACCCACATGGACAGCCACCTGCAGCTCCTGTGGGGCCCCAGCAGCACACAGAGGGCCTCTGGCCACCTGGCAAATGGGCTCTGTGTCTGGGACGCTTATGATAGTCTTCATAAGAGAGATAGGAATCTAGGACGAATCCTAGTGAGTGTGGTTCTTGCTTTCCCTTCACCAGGAGTATGAGCGTGGGTGGAGCCATGTCACGGTGGATACAGTGTCAACCTGAGAAGTCTGGAGACTTAACTACCTTGCTTAGCAGTTCTCCATCCTAGGGTGTGAGATGGGCTGCAGCAGCTGTTTATGTCTCAGGATGCTGGAATGTTGATTCATTTGCATCAACTTGGGAAATTTAGAAGTTTGATCAAGTGACTCAGCTGGGAGCCAGGGTCCTCACTTTGCAAATATCCTAAGCCTGTGCAAGAGGAAGGCATGGAGATGGTGTGGTGCTACACCCAAGGGTAAGTAACCTTATCAAAATATAAGGGAAGAAAAGAGTCTCATTCTCCCTTTTGCTCTTGTTGCTTTTGCTGTCTTCTGCTGCCTTAAAGTGTTGCCCCTGTGCCACGCCATCCTGCTTTGGAGCCAGCTGACTATAGACTGAAACCTCCACAAACTGTGAGTTAAATAAGCTTTTTCTTCCTTAATTTTGAGCATTGGGTATTTTGGCTCAGCAATTGAGAGAAAAATAACTACAAGACATAACTTGATCCTGGCACTGAGATACGGTAATGAGACAGTTATGCCCATGGCTATGTTTCACAATGTAAGACTCCACTTTAGGAGTCTGAACTGAGAATTTTCTTGCTGGTATTGAAGAAGTAAGGTGCTCTGTTTTGAGGACTTCAAGCAGTCATAGTGATGAAAACCTAGAACCTGAGAGATTCTTGGGCCAGCAGCAAGGAATAAAGACATTTCACCTGAGCATCTCATGGAGCTGGAATCGGCCAACAGCAATGTGACCTTGTAAAAGATCCTGAGCTCCAGAAAGAAACAAGGTTGAATCACACCTTGACTGGACTCTTGAGAGGTTTGGAGTAGGAGATGCAGTTCAATGTTGCCCAGATTCATTACCCATACAAGCTACATGTGTTGTTTCAACTCACTGAGCCAATGCGTTTTCCAAACATGCTGAGTGGGCTTCACACATTGCATATTCACCTCTTACAAGCTTTAGAGTCTGACTTCCAAGGAGGATGTTCCTTCAGAAAAGAAAAGTGGTCTGTGGCCCCAAACCCGGTGATCGCAGTCCCAACCTTCACCTATCAGTTGTGTTCAGGAAAGAAAGCAAAACATTCATCATCTTTTCAGAAACCAGCCCACACACATCCACGGATAAGTTGGTGACTCGCAATGGAAGACAGAAGGCAAAGCACCACGTCACGCCCACAGTGCGTGAGGGCGGCAGTTTGTCCAGGTTCCTGGGCCATTTTAGGAGGAAGGGGCAAGGTAGAGAAAGAAGAAGTGCTGAGGGTGTATTTTAAATTTTTATTTAAATGGTGGAACATTCGTCT
Organism: Hydrochoerus hydrochaeris; assembly: GCA_004027455.1. Classification (NCBI taxonomy): domain Eukaryota; kingdom Metazoa; phylum Chordata; class Mammalia; order Rodentia; family Hydrochaeridae; genus Hydrochoerus; species Hydrochoerus hydrochaeris. Next base: position 164,592 of record PVLA01000191.1, on the reverse strand, counting down.
CCTGGACTTTATTTCATTTTCTTTCCCCCCACATTTCTTACTCATATTTGTTACTCAGATAAATGGGCTTTATTTTGGCAGATTTATGCATGTGCGGAGCACACTTTAACCATTCCTTCCATGATCCTCTTGCCTACCCCTCCCCTAGTGTCACTTTTTGGGGTATAGTTACATGCATGTAATTATTTTGATCTCCATAGAGAATATTTTCGATAAAAGGGAAAACTTGAAAAGACTGAGGCATATCCTTGAGACGAACTGTGTGTTCCACCCTTGTTGCCAAAATGTTGGATATTTGCTGAGGTTCATTGGCTTTTAGTGTACTTCAAAGTTTCTGTTTTATTATGGATGTTCTGAGAGCTGCCCTCTACATTATTGAAAGCAGACTATTAATATTATACTACTAATATAGACAGCTGCAATTATATAACTGTTTATTTCAGCCTGAATCTTTGCTTCATACAGAGATTGACTTGTATGAAGGTCCATAAAGAAATACATGTATATATGTAATTGCTACATATTTGACAGATTGTCAATTTTTATCAAACAATTTTTGCCATGAGGTCCCTTTTTATGGTATTAACATAGTTGCCCCATATCTCTTCTTGCTGTTTTTACATGGAATATAGTTTTCTACCCTTTTAGCTTGAAATTACTTGCATCTATGGCATTCCTTGCAGGTAGTGTGGATTGTGTATTCACGTTTTGTGTCCTTGGAGGTCATCACTAGAAGGATTGTGACAGGGAAATACCATTTTGTTCACTAGATGATTGATTGCCTTTTGTTTTTCACTAAGAAGGGGAAATGGCTTTGTCTGCAAGAGTGATATTTTGCTCCAGAATATGAAAAATAACTAGTGGAAGACAAATTAAGGAAATTTTCAAAGTTGTAGAAGTTTTCAAGGAGATGAATTTATTAACAAGGCTTCATGATGGCAGTCTGAAAAGCTTCTATCATATACCCTTTTTAAAAGTTGGCAGCTGGGTGAAGTTATTTTATTTTGTGTAGTTTAATGCATTATAGAAAGACCCAGGAGGTTTGTTCATTTTCTTTCTTCCCCTAGTATTTTCTCATTAAAGCAGAAACAACCCCTGTTGAAGAGTTCTCTGGTATAGCACTGTCCTAGTGCGTAACTTTACTTTCTCCTATTATATGATGTGTGAATATGAAAAATGGATAGTATTTAGCCTTAATTAAAACAGATTTATGATTTCTTCTAATGCTTGCTCCAAGACTTTGCAATGTGACCCAAGCTGGAATTTGAGATTTAGACCAAAGACATCTCAGAATTCCATGAGAATGGCTCTGCCAGGGAATCTGAAGGATGGGTTCCAAGAACAGACAGTAGAATAAAAGAAGCTAAACTTAATTTGCTCAGACAATTGTCAGAAAATGCCAGTATTTCCAGGATTTCCAGGTAGCAGCAGAGATGCTCCATGAAAGTGGAAGGCTGACCTCAAAGCCACCAGAAGAAAAAAGAGCTACACAAAACTGAACGGACTCATAAGGGATGTTTTGTTGCTCTCTGCCTGGGGTACCAGTGTTGCACTCTTTGGAGGCTGAGGCACAGAAGGCACAGCGAAGTTCTCCCTCAGATTTGTTCACTGCAGCGAGTGCTGCAGCTGGACTAACCCAGGACTGCAGCAGACACAAGAATGCAACACCAGCTAACCGTTGGCACAATCCGGTGTTAGCTTCATACGCCCTCCAAATTTCCACTTTCACGTCCATTCTTGGTTTACAGCTACATCTATGCTGGAACTCACACAAATCTATAAAACTATAACTAATTATATAAACGCTTTACAAGGGAATTTAGGTAAAATAGTTGTAAGCTATTCAGTCCTCTGATGTGGCCCTCTAAATTATATAACCTATGGAAGAAAAAGATTATAAATTGGACTTCATCAAATTAAAAAACACTTTCTCAATGAGACCCTACTAAGAAAATAAACAGGTGGCCTCTGTGTTTGCTCTGGCCTGGTGGCCCACTGCCATCTTGTAGTGCACACTTCCTTTCTACTTTTACTTAGTTAAACTCACTCACTCTTCAGAGTCTGTTTCTTTTCCTACCTTTAATAAAACTTTGCTATCATTAAAAAAAAGAAAACAAATGTAAGTCACAGACTTGAGAGAAATGAATTTTAAAGTTGCAAACGAGACAGGGAAATTATCTAGAATAGGTGACTACTCTGAAATCAAAAATTAAATCCAACTAGAAGGGTGTGTAAAACCTGAAGTGAGATTCCAAAAGAAGAACACAGACAGACAAAGAGACAGAAAATGACCACATGCAAAGGTCTCGACGTGGTTATGCATCAGGGAAAAGTACCCTAGCATGGGAGCGGGGAGCCTCCTGGACTGGCAGAAGGAAACACAGACAACTGAGGAAATCAAACCTGGAAGAAGATGAGGAAGAACTGAACCTCACGTGTGTTGCAGACCAGGGTGTAAAATAGTGTCAGTTCTCTGGGAAACAGTTGATTTCTCATAAAATAAAGCACAGCAATCATGCTCCTGGGCATTTGTCAGGCCAAAATGCAAACTTGGCTCACATAAAAACCTTTCTATAAGTGTAGACAGCAGACTTATTTCTAATTGTCCAAACCCAGAACAACCCAAATGTCATTCAATGGGTAAATGGATAAACAAATCATAGCACTGTCACACGATGGACTGCACTCGGCCATAAAAAGAAAACAAACTATTAATATGCTCAGCCACTGCTGTGGATCTCCAGGGCATAATTCTCAGTGAGAAAAGCTAATACCGAAAGGTTACATACCCTCAGATCCAATTTCTCCAACAATCTCAAAACGGCAAAGAGAGAGATAGAAAAGATCAGTGGTTTTCTCAAGAATTATAGATGGGAGCAGAGAAAGCTGTGCTTCCCAAAGGGAAGCAGGGGAAAGTTCATGTGTGCATTGAGCAATTCTGGGTCCTGACTGTAATGGAGTTTACCTGAATTTATACACGAGATAAAATTTCATGAAACTCTATACTCTCACAGAGAAGCAAAAACTGAGAGCAGAAACCATGGCAAAATTTGGATAAAGAGTGCTATTCAGCGACCCGCACTATGTCACTACCGGTTTCCTGGTTTGGGCGAGGTATTATCATTGCATGAAATGTCACTTTGGGGTTATGCTAGTGGCACCTTTCAATACCGCTTTTGCATCTTCTTGTGAGCTGTACTTAAGAAAAAAATGCCACGGACCCAGACCAACTCCCCGCAACAAATGTAGTCAGAATGTGCTGAAAACATGCACTAAAAAAGTTATAAAGATTAAAAATCAATACAATCAGACAAAAGTAAACTGACTAAAATGTTCTCTAATTGTAAGGTACACTTGGTATTGTGAAGACAGAGCAAATCAAAGCATGTAAACTATCATGTTATTTTTCTTTCATATTGATTTCATGTTGAAAAGATAATCTTTGACTACACTTTAAAAATAAAATATAACATTAAAAATTTAAAAGGTCAAAAAAGGAGCAAAAGTCATCTAACAATTTTAACACTAATTTCTCCCAGGGGTAATTCAGTGAACATCAATGTACAGGGTTGGTGTATAGATTTCAATATTTATATATTTGATGAAAAAAACATTTTCAATAAGAATGAGTTAGTGAAAGCAAAAAAAAAAAACAAGAAAAAAGTATCATTTCCAATTATAAATGAATACATTATAAATCCAGTTTATGATCCATTGTCTTTTGAAACTAATTTTTAGAAGTGTGTTTTGAATTTCCCCTCTTAAAACCACCCCCTGGTGCTTCTTCCTAAACTCGTTTTGGCGAAGTTCAGAATCCCTCTTTGAAATCTCACCATGTTAGAAGATCTTCTAGAAAATGCCAGAATTCAGCAGGTAAAACCGTCTCCGTGGCAGAGGGAGATGAAAAGAGGATTTCTGCCTGGAGCCTTGGGATCTTGGCCCATCCATCACACAGCTGATTTTTATTCTCCTGTTTCATTGCCAAACAAGCCTTCCTATTCCCTAGGGTGAGCTCCTCTCAAGAGGGATCCTTTCAGCTTTGCCTGAATAATAGCTAATTGAAAAAAAAAAAGGCAGAGAGAAGTGAACCCCTGAACACAGTACTGCCTTGGGTGGGGGGTGTGTTTGCAGGGTGGGTAGGGAGGGTGATTTAACGCTTTCTTACGCTTGCTTTATAGAAAGATCATTTTAGTTTGAAAATACATAGAAGGATATTTCTACATTTTTAGATCCATACAGAATATTTTTCTGATTATTTGTTTTTTCCAGAATTGGAGGTTGAATACAGGCTTTCATACTGAGGTACACCCCAGCCCTTTTGTTACTTATTTATTTTGAGACAGGGTCTATCTTAACTTGCCTAGCCTGGGCTCGAAGTCGTGATATTTCTGCCTCATCCTCCCAGAGTGCTGACTTACAGATGTGCACTGTGGAACTATCATTGTAAAAAGACACCAGAGGGACATTTTAAACCCAGCTGTTGTTCTGACGCAACCCTCCTCCTCCAGCATGAAGATATTGCCCGTAAGTAGTCCCAGCTGTCTGCACTGAGGTCCCAGGGACTGGACGGCCCAAGTCCACCCGCCAGTGCTAGATTCCGTGCACTGGATCAGAGCCATGGGGCAGCTTTGTTCCTCACCTGGGGTTTTCTCAGGAGAGAAGCAGCCACTTCTCAGCCTGAGTTCTCGGGGGCGGGGGGGACACCCAAGCCCACATGACACAACTGTGAAAACACACAGCTTGGCCTGGGTCTGGTGGAGACAGTGGTGGTGGCTAAGGTTCTCAGACATAGGCTGTCCCTCTTGGGGAGCCCTGAAAAGAACTGGCATGGCCTTCTAAGTGTCCATACCTCTGTCCCAAATGGATCTGACTGCTGCAAGGTGCAGGGGGCCTTTTTACAGTCTGGCCACGGCTCCCTCAGCCTAAACATTCCACAGGTAGGTAACAGGAGGCAGGAGAGAGATCTCCGGTAGGGGAAGGGGCCAAAGAGACGGACGGAGCAGAGGGGAGGTGACAGAGAAGGATTGAGATGCGCTCTGTTCACAAAGAAGCTCCTCAGGATGAGTGATCTGTACTACAGACAGGCAACTAGCAAAAAATCAAAACTGAAAAAAAAAATAGAGGTGCAGGGTTCCTTCCTGGATCACCACCGCCCTCCTCCTTGGGCACCTCCATGCCTGAATAGTGTCCAGAATATTGAACTTGAGGGAAAACTTTTGGGCCAATAAAAATGACATTTCCTGTTAAAATTGAAATTAAAATGTATTCATTTCCCTTTGCGTGCTAAGGTAATAATAATGAAGATGACAGAAAAGCTGGGGGAAAAAAATCCTAGTTCAGTAAAAGAAGGAAAAAGAAGGCCACTTTTGAGTCAGTGACTAAAAGAGATTGCAGAGAGCCATGCCATCGGAACTGTTTTTTAGGGTGCAGAAGTCCAGGCTGGTTGGGGCCTCACCTCGGCGGGTAGCACGGAAAGGTACATTCCGAGACTGCTGGAAGCAAAAGGCCACATTCAGTTTGGAAACCAAAAGTGAGCGAGGTGGGGTATTGGTGGGCGTGCGTCAGTGGGAAGGGAAGAGTTAAATGAGGAAGTTCCTGGTTAGGGACCAGCCCTGCCAGGCAGGACGGGTTAGGCGCCCCTGGCTTCGTCTCGAGCTCCATGGGTGGAAGCGGCCTGGTCACTGATGATGGTAGTGCCTCCTCTGCTGTGTTTGGATTACGGTTGATGAGATGGTCCTTACCCTCAGCCAAAGGGTTAAAGATGCAGTGGGCAGATGGTACGAGCATGCAGCGTTATCTTGTCATGAGACACTACAGTTCTGTGATACACGCAAATTGGGTCTAAAATGATCACATGCTTAGATTAGAAGGAAAGAAGAAACTCTTCCGTTGCCAGCTTGACGCAAACTCAGAAAACTCATTGGCTTGCTGGGTCAATTTGTGTTCATCCTATCAACAAACCACAGCTGAAATACCTGTTAATCAGGAGGGAATGAATGTTGGATATACGCCATGTGTGAGTCCCTAAAGTGTGTTCCATAGCGTAGGTCTGACCATGTGAAGGCAAGATAATTTCTGGGCTAAAATTTAGGATTCCGGTCATGCATGCCTATAATTGCAGAGCTTTGGGAGGCTAAGCAAAGAGGGTTTCAAATTTAAGCCCCATCCAGGGAATTTATTGAGACCTTGTCTCAAAATACAACACAGCACGACACAGTAAAAAGGTAAAAAAGAGCTGGGACTGTAGCTCAGTACAAGTCCTCGGGTCTAATCCATAAGCACAAAAAAATCTATAATTTCAATTACTCCGATTTTAAAGTTATCTTGCCAATTTTATGATCTTATTCTAAGAATTTTGTGTCATTCTATCCACTGAAACCACAAATTGGAAGTGTGTCTTTCTTTTGAACTTCTGAGACAGCTATCACTCTTAAGTTGCCTGGGGATGCTGAAAAAGGTAACGTAAGGCCAAGTTATAAATCGAGAAAGCACATGATAAGATGAAAACTAGATACTCCTTTTCCTTTATCTTATAGCATCCTTTGGCTATTTTCTCAAAAGAGGAATAAAACCTTTTAGAATAAAGAGACAAATTTTACCTCCTTTTACTGCAATTTTTTTTTAACTGCAAAATTCTGTGCCATCAGTCCTTCCTTTGATTATTGTCATTGCTTTTTCCTGGAATGGGCCTCAGAGGTCTTCAGCCTTCATCAATATTCATAACCTCTAGTGGAGGAAAATTAACTTCTGGAAAATCAGTATCATTCCAACATGAAATCATATGCTCTCAAAAAATATCTGGGTGCAGTTTTACCAGGACTCATTCTTTACCCTCCTCTGTCTCTGCTTCCCCCAAACTACCTCTTCTGTAACTTAGGATGTGACGGGCTCACCAGAGGATAATTCCCCGCTTCTTCGTTCATGAGAGCTTGGAGATGAAACCTTTGCTGCAGGTGGGAGCCAGCCGGCAGGTTGGTCTTTGATGCCTCTCTGAGGCTGCCTCTGGCTTCACCCTGAGGGTGATGTCAGCTCCGAGAGCTGGCAGCTGAGCATAAACACATCAAAGACGGAGCAGGATGAGAAGTTCATTGGGATACAGGTTAATAACTCCTGTCCCCTGTCATAGAGGGTGCTCCAGAGTCACTGGAGCACAGTGAAGTGGAGAGTATCTCAAGTTTTTGAAAAAGTGTTGAAGAATGTAACCAACCTCTCTGGGTAAATGTGGAGCCAGGATGTTAACCCAGTCTTGCCCATTTTGAGGAAGGAAATCTCTACATTTGCAGATCCAGCGTCTGCCATTTTCTGTAATAGGTCGGCCTTACGTGTTTCCTTGGTGAGTCATCCGTATGAAAAAGAGAAACCACACAAGTGAAATTTGAACATTTGAACATTTGAACAGCTTGTACTGTTGAGTGAACCCATGATGAAAACCCCTAATGGGTGGGGGGTTGCTAATCTCAGATGATCTGGAGGGTGGGTACCGGAGGCCGTGCCAGCTTGTGCCACCAAGACTCTGAGGCCAGTGGTGGCTTTGTTTGTGTGCCTGTGCCAGCAAAAGCAGGACCTGTGGGCCTCCGAGCCCATCAACACCTCTAGACCTGTGACTGTGCCTCTGCCTGGTTTTCCTTCTCTCAACTCTCAGACATAAGACCAGAAAATGAAAATGGTTTGACTATTAACATGCGAAGATAAGCTGAGCCACTGTTATAATAAAAAATGAATATATATGAGTTACATCAAAGAAAAATTATGAGAATTTATATATTCATTTAAATTGTTTTGGATGTGGGATAGAATTTAATAACAGCTATACAGACAGATATTTTACTTCATATTTCAGGAATAAAAAGGTTTTGTAAGATTCTACATCATAATCCCATTACTAGAATTTCTATCCTAAACAAACAATAAAAATGCAAACTTAGACTTATTCATGAAAAATTCATCATAGGAGTCTTTATGTTGTGTTGTCCATAAAGCCCCATAATATATGAAGAAATAAATTAAAATTATTAATCATTTATTGAATATTACAAATTCAATGAAAAAAATGTTTTAAAAGGTCAAATGACTTGAAAGAATAATAGCTATGATGTTAATTGAAATATGCAAATTTTCTAAATTGCAGGAAGAAATTAATATGTAATAAAAATACCAAAAGGAAACACATCGAAACCTCATTCATGTCTTAGGCTTCATATAGAGATTATGGCTGTTTTGAAGGGTATTTTTTTCTATGAGGAGCATGTATTAACTTTATAAAATGAATTTCATGATTTAAGATATAATCGACATTATTTAAATCTCTGATCTATCTAGTGGAAAAGTGTTTACAAACAATTACACACAAACACTAAACACGTCATCCTGTAAGAGAGGTCCAAGTGGGACCCCTGCTTGCTAGGAATCAGACTGGCTCTGCGTGCAGGCCAGACCTTGCGTGACTAAACCACGGACACAGAATCTCCCGGGGTGGATCCGGCACCAGTCTCGGACAGAACTCTTCCAGAAACACTGCTGCCCAGAGGGGCTGGAGTCAGTGGACAGGAAGAGGAACAGCAGTTGCCAGTTAGAGGGTGCTACAGAAATGAAAGTGTCAAGTTTAGACAAAGTAAGGACCACGGAGATGTCCAAGAGGCCAGAAGAAGAAGCCTCAAAGTAGACAGCATGTCATGGGTTTGGGGACAGGTATTAAAGTTATGTTAACAAATTAGGCTTCTTGGGGCAAGGGAAACCCGTGAATTTTAGCATGGGAAGGATCACACTGGTCTTTCTAATGCCCTGGGAATAAAGCATTTTAGAGATAGTTACATAAAATCACGTTGCTTCCACGCAGAAGGCCTAACGTGTATCCTGTCCTAATTTCTGTGTATTTCCATCCCCTTCCTGTGTCGCTCACTTTCTTTTAACCACGTGGGGGAAATCACAGGCAGGCGCACGGACCTGCTCAGGGTTCTCCCAGGGACCCTGGATGATCTCCCAGCCTCCTGGAAAAGTGGAGAGAGCAATTTTCTAGCTCTATCAAAAAAGCTCTGACTTAAACGGTATAGTCATTAGTATTCAGAGGGAACTGAAAGCAAATATGAGGTGTTTTCTCCCCTCTTCTTCTCGGGTTGCCACCAATGCAGAACTGCGCATTCAGCGGTGACAGGAAATGCCAGAGGATGCTTTGCCTGCCTCAGTCCCTCTGCAGTGGGGTAGAGTAGCATCTCCTGCCGCTATGCACTGGCCACACAGCATGAGCACAAAAGAAACTTCTGGAACACTGCCACTAGATTTCTGTATTAATTTGCTACCGCAGTGTACTCTTCCATCCCCTGAAAGGAAGGCCAATATAACTACCTTTGTTATTCCTTGGTAGAATATAAAATCTCAGTGCACACTCCAGGAATAGCAGAATTTTTCTGATTTCTCAAAGTTTAATTTTAAAAAAGAAAGAAAACTCTCAGTGCCCATGATGTCTTCTTGCTGTAGAAGTGACTTCACAGCAGGTGTGGTCCATTCTGCTTGAGTGTCTATGCGGTGTGACCGAGGTGATAACAGAGGGGGTTGAGTGGGAGGCAGTGTTATCGTGTCGGCTCATCTGAAACGAGTCTTGATTTCTAATAAGGGACACACAATCTCTGTTCAGATGCATTGGTGGAGCTCAGGAAGGAACAGTTATGAATAGCTAATCACAGAGATCAAGAAATTACCAATAGGACAAGAAAAAGGCAATTGTGTGTGACATTTTGAAAGGAAGCCATGGTGTGTCCCAGGGGATAGCTAGCCTGGAAATCCGAGAACAATTCACCCATATTCCTAGAAAACAGGTTTTTGAATGGACATCAAAGTGTGGATTAAACTTTTGTTATAATTCCACCATGCAATTTTGGTTCTTAGATTTTCTGTTTTTAATGTAACAATTCATAATGCTTTACTTAACGAAGCAATCATCTCCTGAAGCTTTTGTTCCTCTGTGTCTTTCTTGCATTCCCAGGAAGCTGGGATAACAGAGGCCAGGAGAGACCCTGGGTCTCTTTTCTCAGCATCAGTGTTCTCCAGATCTCTCACAACTCTGTTCAGCACACAGGATGCTCCTGTTTCTAAATTAGAAAATCGGGGTCCAAGTTTTGGGACTTAAGAAAGAAAGGTTTTAGGTACGCACCCTTACATTTTAAAAAGCAGTTCCGTGCTCCAAGGCAATTTTGTGATTCAGGAAAAGAGAAGCAACATGAATTTCGAATTTCAAGCTATGGCTGTCAATTTCAGTTTTCACAGAGACTCACTTTCAACTTGGCGTATGGTTCTCACTGTAGGAATCAGTAGTGTTCCAGGAGGAGCACGGAATCATGGGATAATGTTGGAGAATCTCCTTCCAGAACCCCAGCTTTTGGTCATTGAGGCTCAGTGTGGTTTTCAGGATCTTTGCACTTTGTGCTCTTTTTCCTCTCAAGTAAGACCTTCTGGTTTTCATTGCAATTATGCTGATTTGGGTAATATTTCCACAGTTGGTTTAATGACTGCCTGCAAATATCATGCTTACGGAGATTTTTACACAAAGCCTTATACTTAACACTTTTAAAGTTATGATTTGGATGTTTCCGGAATAAATGATGCCCCAAGGGCAGCGGTGGTGTATTACTGTTTAACCGTATCCTTGTTTGAATATTCCTTAGAGCAACATGCATTTGCACAATTATCGGAGGAAGGAAAGCCAAATTTACTGAACAAAAGTTTCATTACTGTGGCTGCCTAAATATAAACCCAGTACGATCCTACATGAGCTAAAACATTATTTAGGGAAATTCCAGAAGACCTACTATGAGTTTTTGATGACTTGCTCAACATCATTAATTTAAAATTGAAGACTTCCTTTTTGAACAGTGCACCATGTTAGCATGCTGGGTGTGTAAAACCCATCTTGTGTGGAGTGGGGGAGGTGAAGTCGTTCTGGAGGAGCTATGAGCCCGAGCCATGGAGTGTGTGTGTGGTTGACCCATAGATGACTCCAATCATGGTCAAATAAAAATGCTTCACATCAGCTGAGCATGATTTGTGAGGCTCCATTGCATTTAGACGGACAGAAATGCTCCTGATGAACTGACGGGAAATTTTCAAAATGTTAGATACATTTAATGCTTCAGATTTGGGCTTCCCAAGGAAGCTGTCATAAAGAATTTCTCCACTTAAAGCCACTATGATTTCCATAAAAAGAGCAGCATTTTATTCAGTGCTTAAATCCTATGTGTTTTATTCATGGAAAATTGTTGCTTCCAAAGTGTTATGTCACATTTATATAGAGCATTGAGTTTTGCTAGAAAAAAATAATAAACCACAGACCTTAGACTTGTGCCCTTTTAAAAATGATGGAAGAGGATGTGGAATTTTCTATTGTGGCATGATATGGTTATTCTAGGGCTCGTGTTTCTATGAAGTAGACAACAAAGCCTTTTCTTATTGAAGTTACCTCTGATCTGATAAATAGTTTCAAATCTCGATCAATAAGGTCCATATGCCAAAAGGGCCACACCCCTTCCTTGCCAATAAAGCCCAACTTTGGCAGTTAGGATTTATGGCCTATCTTTGATGATCTAAAATGAGGGAGGAAATCCTACACACTAGGGGCGCTGGTATAAGGTCATTGTGTGACTGTGGTCCCTCAAGGCAAAAGCAAAGACAGCCTATGGTTGTGTATGAACACACAGGAGAATAAAAAGTGTCTAGACATGAAGAGGGCCACACACCTTTCTCTACAGGCAAAGGCGAGGGGCCACTGCTTGCTAAGTTATTGAGGTTTAGCCATGTTTCACTCCTGCGGCCTTACAGATAGATCTGTGAAAACAGATAGATCTCTTGCAGAATGATCCTTGCTTCCCATTCCTCATATCTGGTTATCTAGTGGGCTTGGTGTCATTTCCCCATGGGAGGAAGCTATGGGGGAAAAAGGCTTAGGACTGCTAGGTGTACCATGAAGTCAGTCACCGGCTGATGTTTGCTGGACAAAACTGGCCTCAGGTCTCTACACTAAAACCCCTCTTCCTGAGACCCGGACAGTGTTGCTTCCTGCCATGATGGTTCTGTGGTCAGACTGTGGACTGAATTCCACAAAAGTGGGACCCAAATTAAAAGTCTCTTTCTGTAAATTCTGAGTGGAAAGATGGTCGATACATAGTCCAGAGCTTTATGTCTGACGTTGACCTTTCACCAAGCTGGGGAGATCCGAAGCTACAAAAGCTCTATGTCCATCTGCCTTTGATTCTCATGAGCATGATGTAGAGACCACTACAGAGACAAAGGACATGCATAGCCCTGGGCATCTGTTACTCACTAAATGCATGGTTTCTAATTGTTTTGAGATAATAAGGTACCTGAGCAGTGATGGTTAAGCTTGGTTGTGCTAACTTGATTGAGTTTGGAGCTGTCCAGGATAACGGTGCAGATTAACCTTGGGTGTGTTCAGGTTGAATGTGGATGCAGGACCTTGGGGGTCTAGATCTGGTCACTGACTCCTTCTTTGCTGCTGTTGCTCTTCGCTGCTTCTCAGCTGATTTTTTTCTGTCTTCTTTCCACCCCTATGGTCTTCCCTGGAAGTCAGTCACCCATGGACTGAATCCCTTAAAACCATGAACCAAATTTAACCTCTCCTCATTCAAACTGTGGATGTGGGAAACGCTGTCCCAGTGATGAAAAGCTGACTAACACAGCAGGTTTACTAACATGCATGGCTCTTTGTTTGGCTATACCATTGCCAAACTAGTAACTGAAAGTAGAAAAAAAGTTTGACCTTCATTTTTTGAAGCTTTGGGTCAAGATTTTTCAGTTTGGTATAGAGGCATGTAGGGAGTATTTGCCTAAAAGCTGGCAGTACAAATTTATCTATCCTTACAGCAATTATGCAGCTGGAATTCACTCTTCCCTTAGCTTTTCTTACCTTTCCCTGAAAGCATCTACCTGTAAATGCATACTGTTGCTTTAGTTTTAATTTCCACTATCATAGAAGCAAGAATCCATGCTAGCCAACAACAACACTTTTCATCTAAAACTGTGTCTCTTCCAACCCCTGCTATGTGACTTCACATTTTCTTAATGCAGGGCTCACCTGTGCACTTTTGTCTCATTGATATAATTTCACCAGGGATAATCTCATGTTGCAGGGGAAATCCTAGGAGTTCAGGTATGGACGCATTCACTGATGCGAGAAGTGAACAAAGTGGGAGAACCCCAAGAGACTGAGTCTAACAAAGACACACTTGTCTTACACAGAGAGCACCCCTCTTCCCTTCTAACTTTGAGGGTCAGATGTGCTGACTTTAATTATACGATTTAATAAGATTTGTCAAGAGCCAAAATGATGTTACAATCAGCCACTGGCTTTTCATTGTGTTTCTATCAGAATTTCTTTTTGCTATATCTGAATGTTTTCCCCAAAACCTAGTTAGTCTCTTATAATGATTATTTTGTGTTTGCTTCCTTTTTATTATATTTTCTATTACTTTTTCATTTGACCTTCTTAAGAGTCTTTAAACGTTGATCATAAAGTAAATAATATGCTTTTTATATGTGTACTCTGAATTTCTTGTCTAAACAGTCAAAAATATCTGGAAGAAACAAAAAGTACTAAACTGTGTTTCTTTTCATGGACCCTTAAAAGTACATTTACAAAATAGACTTGGTTACCATAGCTACAAACTAAGCAAAAAGGGCTTTAGTTTCAAGATAAAAGACAAGAGTTAGACCTGATTCAAAATTTTAAAATATCAGTTTATCTTAAAAAAATGATATTCACACAATATTTTGGTTTACATAGACTGGTTAAATTTTTTCTAGACTTAAAAATGCCTAACAGTTTCACTTTGTTATCAAAAGGTAAAAAATAATTTTTCAGAATTTGTTTAAAAATTAAAATTATGTATACCAAATTGTTTTTAATGAAATGGAATAATAAGATATTTATTTATTCTTTCCAAATCCATTTTATTTCAAGGAGGAAAAGAAAAAGAAAAAAGGAACAAAAGAAAACTGAAACAAAATTCAAAATGCATCAGAGGTCAACAATGGTGTATAAATCGCACACTGTCCTAAACAAATCATTCACCCAGAGCACAAGAAATCTGCATTCAGTTGTCCAAACAATACCTGCACAAATCTTTCTTCTCTTCAGTGAACAGAGAAATCAGTAATATAACTATCTTAACATTTTTATATACATATACATACACATATACATTTACATATGCATACACATATATTTGTTGTTTCTTTCAGCTTCTCACACTAATGAGACAATACGATGTTTACACATGTGTGTCTTATTTATTTCACTAAGGAGTATGGTCTTAAATTGCATCCACTTACCTATAAATGTCTCCAGTTTATCCTTCTTTATGGCTGAGTAGTACTCCACTGTAGAAAGCTACCACATCTTTTTTATCCATTCCTCAGTGGATGGGAATTTAGGTTGTTTCCAAGATCTGGCTACTACAAACTGTGCTGCTATAAACTTGGATGCACATATATCACTGTGGTATGATGTTTTTAATTCTTCTGGGAAGATACCCAGAAGGGGAATAGCTGGGTCGAATGGGACCTCCAATCCTAGTTTTGTGAAGAATCTCCACACTGGTTTCCATGGTGGTTGCAACAGCCTACATTCCCACCAACAGTGGAAAAGGGTTCTTTTTCCCCACAGCCCCTCCAGCGTTTGTTATCACTTGATTTCTTGATATCAACCATTCTTTCTGGGGTGAGATAGAATCTCAGTGTGGTTTTAATTTGCATCTCTGAAATGACCAGTTCTGTTGAACATTTTTTCACGTATTTATTGTCTGTTCTTATCTCTTCATCTGAGAGGTGTGCATTTGTCTCAGGTGCCCATTTTTGGATTGGATCTTTAAATCTGGGAGACTGATTTTTTTTGAGTTCTTTATATGTTCTTGATAGTAATCCTTTGTCTGAATAACAGCTGTCAAACATTTTCTCCCACGTTGTGGATTGTCTCTTCACTATGTTGGTGGTTTCTCTTGCTGTGCAAAAGCTTTTCAGTAGGGTGAGATCCCAGTTGTTGACTCTTTGTGACAGTTCCTGTGCAATCTGGGTTTTGTTCATTAAGTCTTTGCCTACACCAATGTCTTCAAGAATTTTACCTACTCTATCTTCCAGCAGATTTAATGTTTCTGTTTTAATATTAAGATCTTTGATCCATTCTGATTTTAGCTTAGTATGTGGTGAAAGATAAGATATTTATTTTTTGAGGAGTTTAATTTCAAATTTTTCTCAGCACATGAAAAATCATAAGGTTTGAATGCATTTGCCAAACTGTAATTTCCAGATCCTTAATAACTTTTGGACCTTAGGCCAATGCTTTAATTAATTAATAATCTTTGAATACTTGGACATTTTATTAATGAGAAACAATTTCAAAATCTTGCTGTCCAAATACAGTTTCAATTGATCTCTATTTCTTAAGAATGGCAATAATTTGGGTAGGAAATGCCTTCTTGAAAACAATAGTTGAGGACTTCATGGTCCCTACTAGACTCTTCTATAGACCTTTCTATACTTTCTCACTTTTGGTATCCAGATTTTTTCAAATGTGCTCACCTAATTAGCTCAGGCCCACCCCTGCCCAGTGACAAGGGGTCACTGAAGCATGTGCACTATGGTGCAGGAATCTTGTGGACCAATTTGGAAAGCTGTGATCATCACAGAGAGTGACATAGTTCAAAGATTTGCAAAGAAGTTTTGTTTCCAAGATTTCAGATTCACAAGCACTTTTTGTTTTCTGCTTTGGGCAGTTAAAGTTCTGGACAGGCACTGTGGTGTGAGCTTACCAATGAAGATTCCACTTTGGGCTTCTTTCGGATACAGGAGTCAAGATATATGTCTGCCTCGTCTAGAAGTAGCAGCCATGAGTGTAAAGCATTCAAACACTTCTGTTAAGCTTTAGGCTCTTCAGGTAACTTAACGGTTCTGTATTCTGCACAGCTCTTTCATTGACAGGAAGCCTTTTTTGTCAATTTACTCTCAAGTTTTGTTTCTATCACACATAACGATTCATCAGTGCAACACTTTAAATCCAGCCATATTCTTGTTTTACCTGAAGAAGTATGACCCCATGATAACTTAAGCTCTACTGGGGAACTGTCCTCCACAGGCTCCTTCTGGGCCTGAGTTTCTCTTGAAAACCCTGCTTTCTGACCACTAATAGGTCACACTTACAAAGGAAAATAGAAGCTACACGTAGGCTGCTTTATCACTTACCCTGAGACAAAAACTTCATAATTAGTAACTCAGTTCATTTGGTTCAACAGTCTTTGCTCAGATCTTTCAGCTGATGAAAAACAAAAGAGCAAATATTAATGTTGAAAGGAGGTATGTACATTTCAAATTGTTTAAAAATAAGTACTTCCTGGGTACTGAAATTCAAATAGGATGATTACAAATTACCACAACCCTGACATAATTTACAGTGACCTAAGAAAATGACCACAATAAAGATGCAGTTTAGCAAAAGTGCTTGGTGGCATTTTCCTTCTTGTTACTTAATTCTTCCGTCTCAAATCCTAGATTCTCACAACAAACTTGGAAATCATATGACACTGCCAGCTTTATGATCAACAGGCAAGAGCTGGATAATTTGGGAGTCAACATAGCTTGGGGGGCTCCTAAGCACCTGTACTCTTGGGTTTCCTGATGGAATACACATCTAGGTTCAGGAAGTACTGTCCTGGTACTGGACTTTGAAATTCAGATGGATGAATCTAAAGATCAATGCCCTGGAGAGCTGCTGTTATGCTGCTTGTGAACAGTACAAGGAAAGTTCTTTCCCACTGAGTTCTAGGCAAAGCTTTCCCTGAGGCCTTTTGCAGGAATGCAAAGCTGAGGATTTAGATGCTTCTCTGACTGCCAGTCTAGAAATTCAGCTTGTGCCAATATTACATTACTTTTTGCTTCCTGTTCCTTTACAATGTCAGTTCTCTGACTGTTTCTTTTTAGAATTCTTTCAATGATTCTAGTCAGTTTTCCTTCCCCACTGATTTTATGATAAGCTTACTGTTTTCTACAAGAAGTGTGTCATGCTGAGATTAAGAGTGTATGCTTACTAAATCAGTTCACTGACTGGTTTGGTACCCACCTAATCCTAGTAGCCTAGATAGCGTATAAAAGGGCCAAAAAGAAGTTGATGTTGGTTTGTCATGACTTGTTCTCCTCTGCCAAGTCCCTTTGCCTTGGAGCTAGCTGATTATGGACTAGAACCTCTACAAACTGTAAGCTAAATAAACCTTTCCTCCCTTAATTTGAGCATTGGGTATCTTATCTAACCAATGAGAAAAGTAAGATAGTTACCCAGGTTGGGCTCAAAATTTTAGTCCCCTTTCCTCAGGCTCCTAGAGTGTTGGGATTACAGATGTGAACCATCATACACAGTTTAAATAATTTTTAAATGAATAAGATGTGGCTGGCCTGATACTATGGTGCATAATTTTCAGTTATTATATTTAAGATATCTATCTATATATTTTTTTAGTATTGGTACTTGTTGTATGCCACATATTAGTTTTTAAACATATGATGTTGAATCTATAAAATTTAGAGTCCTAAAATATTTTTCAAAGTTGTGTTAAAATACAAAAGGGCAAAATTCATACATCACAAGATGAGATGACTTTTGGCAAGTTAGATTAGCTGCCTCTGCCTTAGATAGCTTTACTGTGACAAATTAATCTTGGGGTAGTCTAACTCTAACTCTTTTACTCATCTTAGACTTTGGGGGCCTGCATATTAGATGGATCAAAGATTGATTAGCAGGAGAAAAATAAACAGATCTAGTTAAATATGTCTACATGGTAATGCAAGAAGAAATGATTTAAAGGGATAGTTAATATTTGTGGCGTCTAACATCTGAGAAAAGGATGGGAGAGGGTAGGAGAGTCCACCTAGAAGAAAAAGGTTTTGCCTTTAGGAAAACGAGGTAAGTAGATGGGAGATAGGACAGTTGTGTAAAACATCTATTCATATGATTTCTCATCAACATGTTGCCTTGTGCTGCATCTCTGATCACGACTCAGTCCTCCCTAGCTGTGAAACTCCCAGATTGGCGATTGATGACAGCTGAATTCTTTTGGGAAGCCTTGTTTTTGTAAGATAAGAAGAATTCAGAAAAAGCTTCTTCCTGCAGCTGTTGATTCTCAAATAACTTCAGCTCAAAGCAATCTCGATTTCTACTATAGTGTAAGAGGGACCATGTCACTTTCATTTTTTTTTCTTTTACTTTTTGTTTTTATTTGTTGCACACAACATACCTACTTGGCACTGGCATTGTTATGCTAATTGTTCCCCAAATATCTGTGCACCAGAGTCTTCCAGAAAATTGCAGGAAAAAAAAAAATAGTCCCAACTCCACACTAAAGCAAATTAAGTAAGTTATCAGAGGGAATAGTACAAGAGAGAGTGAGTACCAGGAGATGCATTTTTTAATACCCATGCAAAAGTTGGTGAGTTTTAAGTATTAGTTTATTATTTTTCCTCTTCTGTACCTACTGACCACTGCACTTTAGGAAAAGCGTCTTCAGCCATGCAGGAAGGCAGAGCACCTTCTTGTTGATCCTGCCCATGGAAAGGCCAAGCTCTGTTCTGTGTGCAGGGTGCCTGTTCAAGCATAGGGTGTTATTCTTTGAAAATACCTAACTTTTCCCTCTCCTGAAATTTTAATAAGAACGTGCTCTCATCTACGTGAGTTTGACATCTAATATTTACCAAGTCGGTCTATTAGTCAAGACGTCCTGCTTGTTTTAAGGTGTTGTATTTTTATGGCAAAAGAAAACCAAGGGCAGTGAATCACAGCAAATCTCCAATTTGCAGAGAATGTTGTTTTCATTTTATAGTTTAGACATGTCAGGGTAATGGTAAGGTTTTGCTCCTGTAACAATAACAAAAAGCTTTTAAGGAAAAGAAGTAAGTGATATTGCTTATAAAGAGGGTTATTTTAAGTTTAAAATATTTTTAGCACTTTGTGTACAGTGAATTACACGCTCACATTCTTAAGAGTTAAAATGGATCCTCTAGGTCATGTAGAGTGTTTTCTTTGTGAAGAATTCTTTTTTCTTTTTTAAGAACCTCTAAAGATTGCCACGGATTCTTCACTTTTACACTGAAAATAAGGACCACAGAACTTTTAGAAAGTAGTCCTTTCTATTCCTGGATAATATATATAATTTGTGATATGTTACTTACATTGGAAGCAAATCATTGAAACTTCCATCAGCCGTCTGAATTCCAGCACCCGGTATTCCCTTTTCTTTTCAAAATAAGTTGTTGTGCTTTGAAGACAGACACCAAAAAGCCTCTAAAACACCTTCCTTGTGACACACACTCCTTTCAACACAGATGCAGTGGCTCTGTTAAATTTCAGGGACTCATCCTGGCTACCAAAGACACAGACGTGGAAGACACAGCCTTTGTGCTCTGGTCCTTGGGGGCTGGTGTGCAAAGACAGGTAACTGCAGCACACAGTAAGCAACCTCTCTCTCTCTCTCTCTCTCTCTCTCTCTCTCTCTCTCTCTCTCTGATTCTGTTCAGGAAGAAGAATGTGGAAGTAGAACCAATTTAACTTGCATAGTGAAACTCAGTAACAGACAAGCAGAAATACTGTATAACAAATTTTGAGGGATGTGTAAGTCTTCTAGACTTAAGGGACAGAATCACCGTCTAAGAGAAGCAAAAGCTCCTGCAAAGGTGAGAGGTAGTGACATTGAATCTCATGCACATCCCTGAGCTTCGCGTTGTTGGGTGGACATGGGATCTGGGGAAGCAGGAGGCAGGATGGGGATTCGCAGTAGCAGTGGATGCGTACATCGTGATGTTCATTGATTACTTCTGTTGTGTGCATTCTGAGGACCACTGGTAGGTTTAGGAAGGCTAAAAAGGATCAGACTGTAATGAAAGTAAATCTCTCTGGAGTGGTTGATACATTGGAGCAGGAATCGCTGCCACAGAGGGCTTCTGGGTAAATTGAGGAAGAATTTGCTATGGCCCAACTGTGTAAATGATACTGGAGACATTAAAAGTATACTGACTTATCAGAGGGAAAATTTGCAAAACATAGTAATAATGACTGACTACACAAGGGAATAAGGTACCATGAGGAAGCGTAAATAAGAATTAACAAAATAAGCCACCAAATAATTTCATGTATCTGAATAAGTAAATAAAAATTACGAAACATCTATGCTAACAATACTTACATATTTGAAAAAGAAGTTTAGTAATTCTAAAGAAATTATAAAGATCACCTGATCTGTAAAATAACTAAATAGCCCATTATGTGTCAATGAAATTTAAAATGAATAAAGAACAATACTTATCAAATTTAAAAATTAATGCATGGGTATCTGGCTGACATAGCAGAGCCATAGGGGAAATTTATGAACTGAATAAGAAATCAAGATGAAATACCAAAATGCACCCCGGCTGAATAAAAAGATGAGAAAAACAAAAAATATTAAGAAACATGGATAATAAAGTCAAAGGGCTTGATGATACCTCTACAATAAATTATATAAACTAGGCAATAAAACAAATAAAAAGTACAACAAGTAATATAAATATTTGCTACCAGTAGCCTATAAATGGAGAGAAGGACATAATTGGAAGTTCCTGATGCATCAGGCATATTTATGGAGATAAAAGTATTTTTTCAATTTAGAATTTCAGGTGTTAAGAATGCATTTTAAGATCTGTATGTACTCAATCAGAAATATGCTTAAATGCAGCATCATAGAATAAAAAAATAACATTTTCTTCCAGTTAATCACATGGCATGTATAAATAGAAGAATATGCAAACTAGTTTTTAGAGAGTAAAAAGTAAATTCAAGTAGTAGCTATATTGCATTTCAGTGAGGAAGTTTCACGTATGCTCATGAGAGAGCCTCCATGACTCTGGCTCTCCACATTTGGGCAGTTTTCACTTTTGTAGATGACAGTCTACACTGCACATTTTGGAAGGAGAAGAACTGGATTTTTGATGTCAGCAGTGTCATCCTGTCATAACGGACCCAGGAGAGAAAATAAACATGGTGTAGACATGCAGACAGACCAAAATTTTCAGGAAGATTTCTAGAGTTTCCTAAGACACACATTTACAGCCATTTAGAAAATAAAACAAAGTTAGAAAATAACTTCTTATTTCACTCAACATCAAATGATTATGAAAAATAGCATAAGTTTAGCACACTCTGTTGATCAAATAGATTAATTACTGGTCAATTAATTAACACTGGAACAGTAATTAATACTACAGGAACAAAGGAAAAAAATTGAAGGGGAGATTTCAACAAGGCACATGTTAAATTACATTGCCTATTTGAGGAATTTGACTATTAAAGATATCATTGTAAGTAATATATTAATTAGACCCATTTTGACATCAATGTGTCAAAGATCTGTTATGAACTACAATAAAAGTGTATACACAGAGAGAGACACTAACTTTCAATGTAGACAGTTTATGTCTGAGACAGAGGGAGGTGGATTGTTAAACACAAAATGAACGTTTAAGATTATTTATCTTAAAACTTAGTAAAAGCAAATGTGAACATTTAGCTCTATTTAAATAGGAAAACAAGTTTTACTTCAACAGTTAATCCTTTGCTTGAAATCATGATTTTCTCAAAGCCAACTGGTAATCATGCCTTTCTTAAAACAGTTGAATCAATGTTTTTCTTCCAAGCAGGTGAAAATTGTAAACAGGTTTATCCCAGTATAGATGAACATCTTGCGACTGACTGACTTGTTCTTTATGCCTACATCATCGAAGTAATGAACGCATTCTTCAACCCCCAAAGTTGTGAATTTGTTTTTCTTTAAAGTTCTGAATAAGAAAAGTTTTGAATGACAAAGAATGCATTGATAAAGACTGATGTGTGTTGTAAACAACTTACATAACTGGTGATACAGTGGTGGGTGTAGCCCATAATCTGGGTGATTATCTGCAAGTCTGCACAACAATGGGGAGAGTTCCAAGGAGAGCCTGAGTCCAGGGCTGTGAAACATTGCAGACACCACTACCTGCCTCTCCCCAGTACTGGGCTCGTTTACTTAACAGGCACCATGTGGTAGGGAGAGCTTTTCTGCATGAATCTCATCACAGCTAGTGCTGAGTGAATACTAATAACTCTGATGGGACCCAGAGATTGGGAGTCCGGGAAACGCCCTGGCCCTACGCTCTCTCCTTTCTTGTTCACACTTGCCACACAGCCTGTTGAGGGAAACCAGTGGATTTTGTATAAGCCGAGTGATATTTGTGTGCAGTTCCTCTTGGTGTTGCCAGCTCATTGACCTCTGGATCAAAGTCATTAACAGGTCTTGAGGTGTTGTTAGTCAGGAGCACATGGCAGATAATAATGTTCAGTTTGCTTACATCTAATTACAGCTTCAAACTACATAGACCAAAAAAGGTCAGATCCTCCAAGAGAAATTAAAAAAATTAAAGTGGTAAACTTTATTCCTGCTTTATACAAGTCTTTCATTTTTTTAAGAGAATTTAAAATAATTACCAAGCATATATTCATACAGTGGGACTTTATATTGCAGCAATAAAAAACTACTATAACTCCCTATAATCACATATGTTTCCAAGTATATTAAAAAAAAAGCTAACAAAATAAAATTGAGTGCATTTTGTTTACATAATATTCAAAACTAGGTAACTTTAATGAATGTTATATGAAATGCATATAGAGAAAATACTGTTTTAAATTTAATAAGGAAGCTACTGTACTTGAAAATTTGTACTGATTGGTATGAGCTTGAGAGGAAATAGAGATTGAACAAGGCACGTATTACCATAAATACACCAAAAGTAAATAAGTAAAATAAGAGCAAATAGGCAGACCTCAAAAAGCATCCAACTCAGGTGATAGGTAAGTAAGGAAATCATGGTGTGGCTGGGTTAAAGTCCACTGAGCAGTAGTTATGAGACCATGACTGAAACAGGACTTTGGGATTTCAGATGGAGAAATTTCCCTATGTCAGAACTCTGGTGTTGAGCTGCAGGAGGAAGAAGCTGCTCTCCTGGTCTAACTGTGGTCTACTTTGATATCTTTTGCTCTTGGTACATGTGATATGAAGTCTGGGAATGCCCCTGTGATGCACACAATGCATGCAGTCTCCAGGCATGATTGTGAACCCTCTTTATGACTACTGCACCCCAGTTTTCCCAACATAAACACTGTGCTCCTCACATTTGGGTCCACAACAACATCACGACCCCTGTGAGTGTACCTGCCTCAGCTCATCTGCCATGGAATTGCCTCCTACCTGCACTGTGACCATAGCTTGACTTGACCATTGCCTAGATCAGGGGTCCCCAATTTCCTTGTCACAGACCAGTACAGGCACACAAGCAAAGCTTCATCTGTATTTACAGTCACTCCTAGCACTCGAATTGTCTCCCAAGCTTTGCCTCCTGTCAGAGCAGAGGCTACAGAGTCTCATAGGACTGTGGACAGTACTGTGAATCCTGCATACCAGGGATTGAGATTGCTCACTCCTTACGAGAATCCAATGCCTAAAGATCTGGGTGGAGTTGAGGTGGTGATGCTAGCACTGAGGAGTGGCTGCAAATACAGATAAACATTAGTGGACAGTTTTGACTACACAGAGACCACATCAAAACCCTAACAATGAGTGGCAAGTGACAGTTAGCCTGCATCTGGTGGCAGGCTTTGTAGTAGCAAGTGAGTTAATATTCTTCAAGCATACAGGTGCATCTAGTGGTAAGCTTTAGGTCAGACTCTGTCACTTACTGCAGTCTGTGTATCGTCTGCCCATTATTTTATTTACCTGAATCTGTATTGTGGTGAATTGTATAATTGTTTCATTATATATTCTTGTATAATAACAAAATAAAGTGAATAAAGTGTATAGTAAATGTTAGGTGCATGAATCATCTGGAAATCATTGCTCTTCTTCCATTAATTCATGAAAAATTGACTTCCACAAACCATTGTCCCCAAAATATTCCCAAGCAGCACTTTGACTAATATATAACCCATAATTTAGAATGTCTAAGTTGCTATTGCTACTTCCAATCAGTCCTCCAGACTGTATACAAAGTTCCTGCCTTCTAAGACATGGAATCTCTGATGTTACTTCCTTTTCTTCATCATACTTTGCTTTCTGACCTCATCATGTTTGAGTTTATCAAGTAGTTCTTCCTGGAACTGTAGCTCTTCAGAAGAAAAGACAAAGAAGAATTCAGGAGATGGTTCCTGGGTTACAAAGCACAAATTAATAAAAGTGTCTGGCTTCAAATTACAGATTGTGCGCTTTCTGGAATCAACTCTGTCAACCCCTCAGGTGGAATGGTTGGCTGGAAATTGAAGGATTACTACAAATATGTGTGGATTCTCCAGTGAACACTAGTGAGACCCTGCATGAGGTTTGCATGCTGTCACTAAGAGACTTGTGCATAAAAATGGATTAATTTAATACTTTTTTATTTGCAGAAAAATTATGGTTAACACAATTGTCTGTTGCTATTATTGTGGTGTCTTCAACTTTATATTTTTATGAAGATTAGCCTGAAGAATGAAGACTGTTGCATGGCAAATTGAATATCAGAATACTAAGCTTTCTCAGCATTTTAGATGGTATGCATGGGCAAAGCTGATTAACCATGTTCAAAAAGGCAAAATTGTTGAATGCAATTTATTACATAAATATGACAAGCAATATTATTCCAAGCATAACATAAAAGATTTAATATTTTGAATTTTAGAACAGTAACTGTTTTGCAAAGAAAAAGAAGCAACTCTAAGTGTATTTTTGTTTTTCATGCTCAATTTTGTTTTAACATGTGCCAGTCCACAGTGTGTCTGTTTAATGATGAGTGGTCAATATTGACACCAGCACTGGTCAATCCATCAGCTAGATGAACATCTCCTTTGGTTGAATGTATTGCTTTGGAGAGATCGATTTACATACAACAGCTAGTCTATAGCTTATTGTAGATACATATACATTTATAGTCTAAGGGTATAAAAAATTTACTACAGAAAACCAAGGGTAACTATTTTA
Source organism: Hydrochoerus hydrochaeris (assembly GCA_004027455.1). Lineage (NCBI taxonomy): Eukaryota > Metazoa > Chordata > Mammalia > Rodentia > Hydrochaeridae > Hydrochoerus > Hydrochoerus hydrochaeris. Next base: position 139,531 of record PVLA01000191.1, on the reverse strand, counting down.
AATCATCTTAAGAAAGGTTATTAACTGAAAGTTTTCTTAATGTTACTTTCACAGTAACATTTCCACATGGATAACTTTATGAGACTGTATGAAAAGTAAAATAATTGGAAGATTAAAAAGTTATATACAATTAATCATTACATAATCCTATTAATATAATATAGAAATATATTATTAATATGTTATAAAATCAAATATATGGTACATAATGCATAACATGCTGCCATATTCTATGATTTTTAAACTGTATTTGTTAAATAAAATATTAAATTATATCATATTTTAAAAGGTGTGTTTTGATTCCATTAATCATATGTCATACTAAAAGACAGCATTATTAAGAACATAACTTCAGAATTGTTTTCAAGTAAATAGTTAATATTAGTCAAATAGAACTAAAATCCTATCTTTAGAAAATCTTTTATGAAGTGTATGTTTATGGGTTTTTTGTTTGCTTTAGCAATGAAAGATCAAAGAACAGACTATAGTGAGTCCTCGACTTATGAATTAGTTCCATTCTGGGAGAACGTTTGTAAATCAGACTCATTCATCAGTCCAGTGAAGTGCGTCTCACACACCTTTGACACCAAAATGCAACGAGCATTGCTTTGAGCTTCAGAGCCGCCCCTCCCCATCCTCACTGCTTTTCCTCAGACACCCTGGCCTCTGACTGAGGCTGTGCTGCTGTCCTTGGTCACACTGCACAGTAAGGACACAGCACCACTGCTTGACCGGGCCAAGCAGACACGGGAGCTCCTTCCAAGATATGTTTGCACCTACAAACAGGTCTGTTTTTATCTGTGAAAGTTTGCAACTGGAATATCTGTAAGTAGAGATCTTATTATACTGATTTTGTTCTTTCAAGAAAAACATTATTTAAACAATACAACTATAGATTCACAGTGTACCAAAGGTATTACAGCTTTCTAAATCAGAGCAGTATTTTACTCTGCACATGAAAATTTTGATGGGTTTGCTCTTATTTACATTTTACAGACAAATTCAGAGGGACGGAGTGACTTTTTCTTTTTTTCCCCTTTTTTATTTAGAGAAAAAAGCAAAACAGAAAACAAGAGTAGGAATAATACAGAATTTCAAAAACAAAACAAAACAAAACCCCAATAAGAAATCACTAGTCGATAAATTACATATTGTTATTTTAGAAGTAGTTGCTCAAGCTACAAAAACTAAGCATAAAAAGTGGACAAGTTTTTGTTAGTTCATCAAACAGAATGGAATGACTTTCTCAGAAGCACATGGCTAATAAGAGGCAGAACAGAGACAGAATCTCTTGGCATTGATCCAGAGCACCAATTTTATCATTACTTGGATAAAAGACTTCCAGGATGTGGAAATGACAGTCACTGATAGCTTGCTAAGGACATTTCCTCTGGAGACAAATGTCTATGGTGTGACCTTGGCACTGGAGTTTAAATTAATGTTTCTCTGTTGTGGAATATTGGGTTTCAAGGACAGTGCCTTCAACTGGGACACCCATTACACCAGTGATGAAGAAGCACCTGTAGGTGAGCCAGGCAACAGCATCAAAGTCCAAGTTCAGTTTTCAGAAAGATGTCGGTAAGAGTAAGAGTTTTCCATCATGTTTGAACCATGTGGTCTCTCTTTCAGCACTCAAGTGAAAATTGAAATGGAGTCTCAAAGATCAATGTCTATGCTTTTGTTCAGGAAAAATTCACTTTATTCTCTTCTTCTCTGTATAGATATTATTTCACTTGTGGTCACCAAAATGTGTGTGAGGGTGGGGAGGATGGAGGCACTCCTACCAAGAAATTTTCCAAATTTCTGCCAACAGCAGCTGGATGCTCCACAATTAATTCAGTCCTTACACAATCTACCTGGCGGCATCACTGACCTTGTAAGTTAAAGGATCCGTCCTATAAGACTGTGTCAATTTCAGATGTCAACTCCAGCAGTCAGTTTTATTAGTAAGTTTTTAGTGTCTGGCAAGAAAACAAAAACAAACAAACAAACAAAACACTGATGCAAAGAACGTAAAGCAAGAGTAGTTCACTGGTTTACTTTGTTCAAAGTTTCAGAGGTTTTGATTAATGATTGGGTGGCCTCAGAGCCAAAACATTTTGGAAGAAAGATGAAAAATTGGAGAATGTATGTCAGGAACAACCTCTGCCTCTCAGAGGCAGAGGCCAGGGACCATATAAAGACCTCAAGTTCATGCCCCACAACCTACATCCTCAAGGAAGCTTCCATATCCTACTGGTCCAGTCAGCCATGTGTACACCAGTGGTGGCCCATTGAGAAGTCAGTGCTCACAGAATCCAATCGTCTTTCTAGGAGTCTTAATCCAGTGAAATTTACAAGATTAACAACAATAGTTTATCTCCACTTCTGTCTGACTTGGCTATAAACCAGGGGTTCCTACCATCTCCACTCAATTTCCGTTACTTTCTAGAATGGCCTTCAGAACTGAGGAAGGTCTATCTAAAATTTGCATTGTTCTGTAAAAAGGATGACAAAAGATGCAGGTGAACAGCTAGATAAAGTGACACAGGACAAAGTCTATAAGTGCTCCTTGTGCAGAGCTTCCATCCCTGTGGGATTGGGGTTCACTGCCCTTCTGGAGACGAATGTGTTTGCCAACCTGGAAGCTGTCTGCATGCTACACATTGAGGATTTTTGTAGATGCTTCACCATATAAGCATGATGATAACTAACCCCTCTTTAGTTCCTCACCTCTTCATGGAAAAAGGGCTGCACTGGGTTAAAAAAAATTCCAAGTTTCTAATCATGGCTTGGCCTATTCTGTCACCAGCCTCCATCTAAGAGTCTACCAAGAGTCACGGAGTTACAATAAAAGACACTAGTACTGCTTAGGAAATTCCAAGTGATTTGGAAGCTCTGTGTCAGGATCTAGGTAAGATTTCAAATATTAGATCAAAGGATGCTCCTAGCAGTCACATTTAGGAAACCATAAGGGTTTCAGGAGCTGCGTGCTAAGAAAAAGAGATGGGTATCCAAGATATATTTATTATAAATCCAAATATCACAATTGTATCCACCACAGATAGTACATCTGAAACACTAAATGTTCATATCTTCCACCGCACTAGTCAAAGACTAAACTTGACCTAGTGGACAAAACCTTTTGCACTGCATCAAGCCTGACATGTCATATAAAGCCATCAGTGTTTCTGCTGATGATCCTAAATTCACCATCAAGAATTCAAAATGGCTGTAACAAAAACCTTCAATGACAGTGAATTAAATCAGAACACTAACCTTGGACACTCACTATTTAAATAGTTTTCCTCCCCAGAGGCAAATCTGAAATGCCGCACTTTAGTCTCTTGGTATTAATTTATGCCTATTAGGCCAAAATATTGTACCATTTCTACTAATATTGAAAAGTCCTTCAAACCATCCCTCATTCTGGCATGCTGAAAAGACTGTGCATACTCTGGTCATAACTGTCCCAGAAACCTGGTCATAGTTTCAATGGACAAGAGAACAGAGGAATAGTACAAGAACATTATTTCCAAGGACAATGATTTTGAAATAAGGGAGATATCTGGTGCATGGACAAAATGAGAAGTGAAGAGAAAGAGCTCGATTACAAGACTTTAACATTTAAAATACAGAGTGTGATGGGACATGGAGGGTTTCAAGAAGGGTGGGGAAGATTTTTGTCCTTTCCAATCTTGTCGCTTGCAACTGCTGTGAGCAGTTGCCCCTCAGCCACACCACCCCGCCTTGGAACCAGCTGAGTATGGACTGAAACTTCCAAAAAGCTAAATCAGACTTTCTTCCTTCATTTTGGGTGTCAAGTATTTTGTTCCAGCAACAAAAGAAAAGTAACCAACACAATTTGGTGTCAGAGGAGTAAGGTTGTTGCTGTGACTATATGTGACCATGTGGTTCAAAAGCCTTTGGGAATGGCTTGTGGGAAGAATTTGGAAAGGTTTGGAAGTTTTGCCTGAAAGCATAGAGCTGGGCGAGCTTAGGCTGTTCTGTATGGGAGAATCTGGTCAGAGCTCAGAAGACCAGAGAACCTATAAAGACCAGGCTTAGGAAGTTTCTGCTGGGAAGAAGGACTGCATTGGCTGTTCAACTCCAGATGATGTATATTATGGCTTGGCAGAAAGTTTGTCTGCATTTTTGCTTGTATCCAGAAACTTTGCCTGAGGCTGAGATTGAGGGCATCAGACTAATTAATCTGGGAAAAGAAATTTCAAGGCAGTGGAATATTGAGGCCATGGCATGTCTCTTGTTGGGGGCTTTTAGCCAGATTTACATAGCAAATCAAGAGCAAAGAGCACAGCAGGATGATTTAAAAATTGTGAGTTTAGCCAGGAAAAAACTCCAGTAAGCCTGTGGGCTGCAAAGATAGAGGTGAGATCCCTATTGTTGAGAAGGAAGAGGAGAATATAAAAGATGGCCTTAGGGCATCACAAGTAGCAGTCCCCATGCTTTGCAGCCTCAAAACTACAAAAGTGAAAGACTTTGCTTTGAGGAGAAAGTCACAGAGCACCAAGTTCCAGAATGGCAGTGGCAGCCACACCAGGTTCCAGAATGGTGGCAACATAGAAAATTTGTTCCTCAGAATCAAGTGCCCAGTGATCCAGGCACTCAGCTCCTACAGGCAAGAGAGAGGAAAGCTCGGCTACAGCTCCACCTGGCAGCAGACCTCAGCATCATTCATCCGTGTGGTACTAGTTTTAGGTGCATACAGAATGCAAAAGCTCTTAGGTTTAAAAGTCTTCCACCCCAAGTTCAGGAGGCCTGGGAAGCCAAGTGGTATGCCCCAGAGAGGGCAGTGTGTGAAGCTGTGAGTGTGAAGCCAAAGGTTCAGTGGAGAAACCAGAAGTTTGGAAAAGCCAGGAGAGTGGATCATGTAAGGAACGCTGCAAGGAGGGAGCAGAGTCAGCCCCAGAGAGAAGCCATGAGAGCTACAACCACTAGAAATACCGTGAAGGCAGAACCACGCAAGCCCTTCAGAGCTCTCAATCTGCCACAGGTTGCTTTGGATGCTCCACACGGAACTATAGGACTGAATGTTTGCCCTGCTGGATTTTGGACTTGTGTTGGTCTGGTCCTTTGTATTCTCCTGTTTGTACCTTTTGGAATGGGAATGTTTACCTTGTGGCACTGAATGTTGGAAGTGTTTAACTCTATTTTCATTTGTACAGGGGATCACAGTTAAAGAATTTGGCTTGGATCTTGGAGGAGACTTGGGACTCGGACTTTTCAGCAATGCTGAAACTTTTAGGACTCCAACAACTCTTAGAGATGAACTAAATGTCATTTTGCATAAAGGATGTGCATAAGTCTTTGGGAGGCCAGGGGCAAAACGATTTGGTTTGTGTTTGAATGTCCCCCCAAAACCTCATGAGGTCTTGGGGTGGGTGGGTCTTTTGAAGGTGACTGGGTCTAGTGTTTGTGATTGGTTCATTGTGCAGCCCTGGGAGTGGCAGTGTGGCCCACACCCAGGAATGGGTAGCTGGCATAAAATACAGGAGAGGAAAGAAGGGAAAAAAGAACAAAGAAAGAGGAAGAAAGGAATTAAGTTTTTTCAAAAATACAACAAAATACAGTCAGAGAAGGTACAAAGTGGGGGACATTTTATCACCATAAGAAAGGTAGCATACGAGGACAGTGTAAAATGTGGGCTACCAGGCTGTCCACTAACCTCTGAGTCTCTTCTACAGCTCCTTCCTTATCTAGCTCTCTGAGGAGGCTACAATGCCATACTCTGCCAAGAAGGCTGAAACTGGGGAAAGATCCACTCTTCAAGGCACAGTAAATTGGTGTAGCTTAAAATACATTTGAGCAATAATTATGTAAATGTCCAGTCCCTTTGAATATTTGAATAGGTGAATGGAATGAGTGAAATTTACACTGTGAATCAAAATTTCTGCAATATTGAATAAAGGAACTTTTTTATAACACAGCTACACACTACACATTTTTTAAATGATAGAAATCAGCTTGACTTGTAAAAAAGCTATTAAAATCTTTATGTTGAATATTGGTTAATTTCCTCTCTCTTCGCAAATATTTGATTGCTAATACTCTTTTGTTCTTGCGATCTTGTTACAGATCTAACATTCAGTTACTTTTAGAGCTGTAGGAAACTACGTGGAAATAAGGGTAGAGGATTCAACATAAAACAGTACCGATGGAAGGACCAAATCAAGTTACTATAGATTTAGGAAAATGTCATTAGGGAAAGCAATTGGAAGAAATAACTTCAAAGTAGCAATTAGCATGCCACCTATTTTAAAGGATTCTTAGAATTTTAAGAACAAGCAGCGTATGAAGTGACACTTCCAGATATAAGACTTTTTCCCAGGCCCTTTCTCCTTTCTGCTTATTCCACATCCTTGGATGATGTGGTTAAGGTATTTTGGAAAGTGCTATAAACACAGGAACTTCCTGCCACATATATGCCTTATGCTTTATTGAAAGGAGACATGAGAAAAATTTATAATGTACTTTTTTATCTTCAGAAATCTTTAAAAACTGTTCTCCCTTTGGCTTCCCACAAATGCCTGACATATCCATGCTAAAATAAGAAGCAGGGGTTTTCTACCTGTCAAAGAAATGAAGGATGACCTGGCTAATGTTTGAGAAATCTCTTTTATCTTCAGAGCTGCTTTCAGAGTCTTGGAGGAGGTTTTAAATATTACCCAGAGAAAGGGGGTAATTGGGCTGTGCTTGATTCCTGGGCTCAGAGGAAGCTATGACCATGGAAATGTTACCTAAACCCTCATGTTCCACATCTGACTGAGACCTGGGTTTGAGAATACGGCCCAGCCATGGAGTCATGAGTTAGAAGCAGAGTCCACAAAAAGGCTTTGCCTTGCTTTCTTCCAGACTCTCTCCTGACCCATCTTGGTCCAGCTGTCCAAAGCATAACATCTCCTAGAATGGTTTTTTAATGTGGGATCTGCTGTAGTTGAGTAGGCCTGATGATGCTTCCTGTGTGCTGTATCTATCCACACTAGCACAACTAAGTCAAGGAATCTGCCTTGTAAAATGTGCTCTGGAAGTCTGCAATTCCTCCTTTTAGGTTTATAGTATGACTATGAAATATTTAACAAATTTCCTCTGGTTGAATTATGTTGGACAAATTGAATTTGCTGATGTAGTGCAGGTTTGCCTTGAATTTGTTTATGTAGTCCAGGTTGGCCTCAAACGCAGGTGATTCTCCTGCCTCAGCCTCCTGAGTGCTCCAGTTACAGGCATGTGCCACCATACCTGGCTGGCACAGATCTTTCTTGTGTCTATGGAGCACTGAAAAAGAAAAGTCCATAAAAAGGTCCCAGTTTAAAGACATCCTAGGATGGACTCCACTGAGGTGTCACTGAGGATCTGAGACAATACCTCGGCTCTGCCAGCTGGGGATGGCCAAAGGCTCGGAGAGCTAAAGGAAAATGTTTGGAAGCTGGGTAGGTGGGGACACACCCCAGCCCTGCCACTCACAGAGTGAACTCAAATAAGTTTTTGGCTCTGAGCCTTCGTTCCATTTATGGCGGAAGGGTGAATGCCAGCCACACTAATGTTACACAGTCCAGTCCTAACCTCACAAATTAGCAGAGTTCCCATCAGCAAGAAGAGAGCTTTACCCACTCCTGGAGCCAATAGGCATTGATAAATGTGGCTAGTGATGCTGCCTAACGCAGAATTCCTATCCACTTACTTGTCACAGGAGAAACTATATCAAAGGACATTCAAGGCATTGCAACAAGATCAAAGTCATTTCGTTTCTTCTTCATTTCCCTGCTCTGTGTCACATCTGGTTCCTCCTTTCCCGTCTTCTGTCTGTAACACTTTACCCCTTGCCTCTTAATTATCTATCTCATGCTCATCCTTTACCTTTTAATCTGAGTAACATTTCCTAGGAAACCACCTCGTAAGACCTAAATTAATGCAGCACCCCTCTAAAAGGTCTGTCTCTCTTCATTTCCTGTGATTCAGTGGCAGCCTCCTCGGCAGAAAGCACCACTGCTGTGTCCTATCCTGCACCCCAGTGCCCGTCTCTGACCTGTGCACGATATGAGCCCCACACACGTGCACTGGACTGAAGCCAGTCTGGCGATGTAGGTTACCTTCTGCTGGCTAAGGCGCAACCCACTTTTCAGAGCCCCACCCCATGCATCTCCCTAAACGTCTTCCTTGATGTCTTCCCGAGCTCCCGCTCTTGGGTGGCCAAGAGCACCCATCCCACCTCGAGCTGTTTACTTGTCCGTGTCTACACTTTCATGAGGCTGGCAGCTGGAGAGCATGGATTGACCTCTGCTTTGGACCGAGAAAGCTCAGAGGCACCCACAGTTGGTTTGTGTCCTCAAGGAACAAGAGGGACTAAGGAATTTACTGGGATTATGGGGCTGTGGCAGTGGCTCTCTATTAATACCACAAGGCAGAAAATGCAAAGAGGTGAACTCAACAAAGAACAAACACAGCAGGGATTCAAAAGGAGCCGAGCTCAGAGAGGGTGAGAGGCTGTTCATGCAGGTCATGTCCTCAGAAGGTCAGAGCTGCTGGCTAAAGACCCACTGGGATCCCAGCAACGGGCTGAGAGCAGACTTTGGTTGAAATTGGCAGGTGTGCTTTTCTCTGGGAAGCATGGAGCGCGTTCCAAGAACCCAAGAAAGAAACTCAGGAAAAGACGATCAGATTCTCAACTCAGACGCGCATAACCTGAGCTCTAATTCTTTTTTAGGCATTTGATCTTCGGGTCATCGGGGGCCGCCTGTTGTCTTTTGCTCTCACTGGAACTATGGTTTCTAAGGACTTCAGGAATCTTGCCTCTCTCGAGCAGATAAAAAAACAGCCGACATCAGCAACAGTAAGACACAAAAGCGTGGAGGGAGGTGGGACAGACTGTGACTGACCCACATGTGAAGAGCGCCGTGAAAGGGAAGAGATGTGTCTCTTTCTCTTTGACTTTCTTAGAAAACTTTCCAGCCATCCAGGGACATATCTGAAGATGTGTCAGCAAACTGAAGCACTTACAATTTAAGTTTCTTCTTTAGCACATCTTTCTTTAGCATTTTGCTGCAGGATGTTAGAAAAAGCCAGGTGACAACTTGAACACGCTTCTTACGGTCCTCTTTCTCTATCATTCAGTTCCCTGGGTGATTCCTTTGCTTACTTTTAAATTTCCTTCCAGGCCTGGATTTGATCTACGAACAAGTCTTGGAATTTTGCTAGATGTATATAATACACTGCAAGCTTTGACATCCAACCCATATTAACGAGCCTGGGGTTGTAGCTCAGTGGTGGAGACCTTGTCTACCATACCAGCCCTAGATTGAACTCCAGGACTGCAAAAACAAGCAAAAAAACCAGAAACAAACACATTATTATCAATAACCCAGAAAATATTCTAAAATCATTTTTCACTAAAAATTATGGTTAGCGTAATAGCTTTTAAATGACAATATTGTTACAAAAATTGATGAATTATGAACAGTATTATTTTTAGCATTCCTTTCCCCTAATGCTTCAGGTGTGTATCTTCTAAAAAATAGCAACAAAGTGGAATTATCTTAATACGCTAATGACTCAACAAGACCACGGTGGATAAACAAATGGGATAAAAAAATGAGATTGATTTCCTTTCTCTTTTGTTTTACATGGGAAGAAATGGATGAGTCAGTTTCCTGCAAAGTAGAAATCTCTTATTATTATTATTATTATTATTATTTTTGAAACAATGTCTTGCTATATAGTCCTGGCTGGCCTTGAACTTGCTTATGTAGCATGGGTTGGCCTGGAACTCATGAAGACCCTCCCACCTCAGCCTTCTGAGTGCTGGATTACAGGCATGTGCCACCACCCCTAGGTCATTATTTTTATCAAGCAATGGAGCATTAGTAGATATTTATTTTTGTGCATTTTTATGAGGCTTCACATCATAATCTGCAGAAGAGCTGTGTCCAGGATTTACCTAATATACTCTAAGGACTTTCGAATTTGGTGACTTGGCCCTAGAAGACCCAGATGGGAATATGCAGTCTACATGGTACCCGTGTGGGTCACCACAGGGGTGCATCAAGCTTTCTGGGCCTCCTTGGCAGAGAGGAGCCTCAGTGCCCATGGTGGGGTCCTGTATTCATGTTGTGCCCATCCTGGTATCTTTCGCCCACATGCATGCATGTGGAGGTACTTGGGTACTTTTCCTGGTAGCACAAACCACGGCAAATCCACTCCTGGCTTGGCTGCGATTTCAGGGTGAAACGAGCACTGTGTACCTAGCTACACAGAGACCGGAGACTCGGACATGCTCCGCTGATGGAGTGTATTAAACCTGAGGGTGAATTCCAAGTCCACGGACAAGCTCTATTCAATTCTAGGCGCTACCTGCACTGCTGACCCACAGAGCCAGTAAGCACAAAAAACTCTGGGATGAAGAAGCTGATTTTGAAGAAATTTGTTACGCAGAAGTAAAGAATAGAGCTGAGTAGTGGTGGGACCTGCAATCCCACCACTTCTAGGAGGCCAAAGCAGGAGCATGGCAATCTTGAGTCCAGTCTGGGCAACTTAGGAATTCAGTGAGATCGATCTTACTGGTAAATTAAAAAATTAGAAAGGGCTGGAGACGTAGCTCAGTTTGAAAGACCCTGGCTTAGATCCTACATACTGGAAAAAAAAAAAAAGAGTAAAGAATGAGAACTGATTTTTCCCAGGGACTGAGGTGCAGATGTGACAAAATCTCCAGTGCACGCTTGTGCTTTGGGTTGATTGGGGCAGAGCTCAGGCAGCCCTGGTAGTGCAAGCTGGGGGCAGATTGGCAGCCCTGGCAGAGGGTCTTGTGAAGGATTGAAAGAGTCAGGCAGGCCGCTGGTGGTTGGAGTGGGGGACCCTCACGAGGTAGGGCCGGGTGCATAGTGTCCCGGGGCCTCAGTGATACGGCAAAGGTGCACATCTTGGTGGTCGGGAGAGGCACAGCTGGAAAGAAGCTTGGGGCATCTGGCTGCTTCTGGCCTCCTGCAGTGAGATGCAAAAGAGAGACAAAGACAGTGAGGTGCAAACGGAAAGGTGTTTGTAGAATCCAGGAATAAATGTTAAACATACTGGACCGGGGATGTAACTCAGGGCCATAAGCGCCTGCCTGGCAAGTTCATGAGTTCAATTCCACTACCGAAAAAAAAGAAAAAAAATTAAAAATATTTCCATTCGTGGTTGGAGGTAAGAGTTTCAAAATTATTTCTGGGAATAGACATATTTTAAGGTACTGTCTGTGAAGTACTCCCTCTAGGGGAAATATTTAAGGGAGGCCCCCAAATTACAATAATCGAGGGAAAATATTTTATGTAATATTTAGAATTTTGGGTTGAGAGACTGAGTGTTTGAGCAATTTTATAGCATAATCAAGTCCTTGGTTTCAAGGTCCAGCCCTAACAACAAGTGGAAATCAAAATTAGAAAATTAAAAGCAAAAAAAAAAAAAATTCATGGTGGACACAATTCCAAATTAAAAAATGGTTTGCCAAGCCATATTAGAACTTAGGCCAAAGGAAAAATTGACTGACAATAATTCTGTCTTTATTTGCCAATTTCACTAAACTAATCTCTGGATTTCTAGTTAGGAATATATGTTCCAAAACTGACTAAATAATGTTTTGTTAATCAAGGCAACAAAATGTTACACAAAATATTACACTGTCGTTAGAAGGATATTTAAAATGAAATAAACTCAATTATACGTCTTGTATTGTCTCTGTCTCTCTATATAATGTACATATATACACACATGGCTAAAAGAAAGGAAAGTCGTGTACAGTCTTCAGCATTGATTAAATTTAAGGCATCCTATTTAGTATTTCTCAGCTTCTACTTTGTAATGCTTTGTTGTACAATTAGATTTAAAAATTGAAAGTAGTATATATAATTTTGTGTCTGTTGGAGGGTATATTTTGTCAAGTGGCTTATCTCCCTAAATAATTTGTATTTGAAATTTCATATGCAATATACCTTTAGGGAGTTCATTACCCAATAAGATTATTCCTAATTATAACTATTAGAAGTTATATTGTTAGAACAATATAACAACTTTGGTTGGTGTCTACATGGATCAAATAAAGAAATTAAAATACTAACTGATGTGTAAAAGTTATATTTATTGGTGTTAAATATTCCCAACTTGTTCAGAATGATTATTTTTTATTAATAATCTCATCAGCAAATAATATATGTGTGGTTTCCCATATAGATAGTTAATATTTGTTAGTTTTTAAATATATTACTTTTCATCCTACAATATTCACCTAAATCCTTTAGTTGTCATTTCTTTGATTATTAATAAAGTTAAAGATGCTTATATGTATTTTTGGCCATACATAAATTTATTTCCCTATTGAAGGCTAGCCTGTATTCTTTACTCCTTTGTCTACTTAGGTATTTATATTCAAAGAATAACACAATTTCCTCTGTTTCTTTAAAAAAAATAATATAGAGAAGTACTTTATATCCTGGATACTGATTCCTTTAGGATATGTGGGTTCTGAGGATGATTTTGCAGCCTGGGTTTGCATACCTTTTCTTTTATAGTTTTACATTTAATATGATGAGATTTGTCAGTCTTTGTCATTTCGATTTATATTCCATGTCTAGTAATATTTCCTTTCCCCAGGGTTAAAAGAATTTTTAGCTTGATTTTAAAGTTATTTTTTTAATATCAAGAAAATGACTGCTTTCAATTTTCTTTTTTTCTAGAGCCTTAGTTTTATACATGCTAAAATCTTTCAAATCTATCCGAATATACTTCTGACAGAACAAACCAACAGCAGATAAATAAAGCAGATTTATTTTGATGTTGTGTTAGTTATTCCTAAGAAAAAACAGTAGGACCTGGTGGCCGCAGCGATGGACTGTGGGTAGGGCTAAGACCCATGGTTCCACGCTCTTGTACTAGTGAGGATTTCCTTCGCACTGATTTATACTGAGCACCTAAAATGTAACTTTTCCTATAATATGATGAAATCAATATTTAAATGGAACACACTTTTATACTGATAACCAAATTTCCTGATTTTAATTTTTGTTCTCAAGTTCTTGAATAGAAACTCTTCTCTTGGGTTGCTACGTAAAATATCAATGCTAATGAAAAGGTGAATCATTGATTATTAAACATTCTCCTAAATGGTACTGTATCCTGGATGTTTTGGATAGTTGCTCATGTTTATCAGACTTACTATGTTTAATTTGTATTAGTTTTATAATAGTTCTTTAAAAACTCATGAGTATATGTTGACTTTTATCAAATAATTTATTAGAAAGTATTGGAATGATTAACTTATTCTTTTGTTTCTTAATTGAACTATAAGAGTGGTTTGTATTATATTCTGAAATATATTATGTACTCTAAAGAGGATATATCATAAATATTATTCCTGGAAGATTAATGACTATATGAAGACTTGTGTCTTGAATAGTCATTATAAGAAATGAAATGTTGGATTATTTAAAGCCTTTGTTACTTCTACTCCACGGACCAAGAGCATATTTATTTTCATATTCCCTGAAATATCTTTATATTTGATCACCCTAAATAATTTACCCTAAATAATCCTGGTTTACATTTCTAAAAATGAAAACATATTTTTAAAATTATGCTTTCACTGTATCTTTTATGCTAAAATTAGGGTTCATATAATTCACCTATGGTCAGATATACAGGGAAATTCATTTGATTTTTAAAAATTATTTTAGTATGTATTATCATATGATTATTTTTAATACCTACAGATTCAAGTTAATCTTGTTTACATGCATTTTAGGAAAAAAACTATAAATAATATTGAAATGAACAAGACTGCATATATCTTCTCACGGACTATTTTAAGGACTTTTGTAAAAGTAGAATCACGAGAGTCTTAGATGTACTCATTTCTAAATTAAGAATTTACTGCTGAATCATTTTCTAAAATAAAATCTCGATATTTTCCCAGACACAATCTCTGAGAGTTCCTGACCCCTTTTCTTTTCCTGGCCTTGACCTCACCATGGTTTTTACGCTTGTTGGTGTGACTTTTGGGACAGTGCCTGGCTGTGGTCTTTGCTTAGTCTTCTCCAATTCTGTGCAGTGATAAAGGAAGGAATATTGCACCCTTGACAGGATTCCTGCTTCTTCTGTGAAGTGTCTTTTCCTTTTGTCCTGTTTCCCTGAGCTCTCCATAATTCTCTTTAGATGAGGTTGATACCTTGTATAGTGTATGTTATGGATTAAAAACTGGTGGTCAATTTAACGCCAGCTGGATTACATCAGCATGGCACTGAGCGTAGATGTCCCACCTGAGGAAAGTTGCCAGCATAAGTAGAGAGGTGGAGAAGGAGAAGGGAGGCGTTAATGTGCTGAGGCGTTGTGGGTTCTCCTACACATTGCTGGTTGAGCCGTTGGTTCTCCTGGAGAAGCTCTGGTTCTCTCATCGAGCATTGCTTCCTGGCTCTGGAGGGGAAGACGTGTGCCGTTTGGTCTCCAGGATGAACTCGTCACGCTGGCTTCCTGGCATGTACTCAACTGTGCTTGTTGTTGGAGGAGCTCAGGGCCTCCCTGTCACTGAGGATGGCTGTGGAGCCTTTCAGGACAGCCCTGGTCTTTGTTGTGAGTGTGTCATCTCAGTTCCAACGTAGAACCCTCAACCTACCAGCACAGCTCCTTCACCCCGCTGGCATAGACTTTCTAGCTTCCACTGCTGACCTTTGGGCCTTCCCAGCCCAGATCCGTAAAAGGGATTGGTATGAGTCCTTCTCGTGGGCTCTAGACCTCCAGTTGGACTCATGGGAGGCATTGTCATGGGCTCTGGGTCTTCATCTGGACTCACGTAGGACACTGCTGTGGGATTCAGGCCCTTGGTTGAATATTCTATGTCTTTAGTGTTGTAGACAGATTTCCTGCATTTTCTTGTGTTAACTCTCGGTGACCATCATAAAACAATATTATAAACTCCATGTCCTGATTCTAATTGTTCTCCTGACAACACCTGACTACAACAGTGTAATTTTAAAATATTTTAAATATTAATTTTTTTCTATTTAAATGTCAAAAATATTTTCTCTTAATTTTCAGTTTCTTTTCTCAGTTTTCAGCAGATTTTTGTTTCTTGTCTGTTTCCCCTACTAGAACATGACATGGTGAAGTCCAGATTTAGTCTCTTTTTGTAACTACTGTCTCCATTTCTTCACCCCAGTCAGCGTAGTTTTGTTCTAATCGACTTGAAACTGCCTAATTTTAGATGTTCTGCACTTCAGTGTGAATAAATTTGTTTGTGTTTGTCTTTAGTAGGACTTATTGGGCTTCTGAAATCTGAAAAAAACTTAATTTAATTTCTTTCTCTCTAACTGGTTATTCTCTTTCTCACTATTATCCTGTGGTTGCTTTTTCTCAGGGGATCACTGAAGAATAGAGAATAACTCTCTTATTCTAGGTTTATGTTTCTATCAGCCATGAGTTTCCATCTGTTATTCTCTCAGAAGCTTTTCGGGTATTTTCTTCACCGATTCTCTCTTACTGTATATCTAATCTGTAGTTTTCAGTCTTTTTTTTTTAATGTGGCCATATGTTTCAAAATATCCATTTCATTATTTTTTTAGTCTGCCTGACAGTTCCGAGCAGATTTCCTATCTTTGCTGTTACTCATCCTCATAGTAAAGAGAAGTCACCTAACCCCATGGACACTAAAGTTTCGGTGTGGAGCCATTTCCAGACATACGGCATGTGCGGACGCCATGCTGTCCTGTCTGTCCTGCTGAGTTCTTGCTCAGGGGTCACTTCCACTCTCAGGTCACATGTGTTGTATCCCTCAGATTTTACTTGTAAGAATCTTTTTATGTCTGTTTTGTAAAGGCTTCTTTCCTGCTAGCCTAATGCCTGGGTTTAATGCCGATTTGGGAATATTTTTACTTATATTTTTGGCTTGAAGTTTTATACAGCAAAAATCAAAGACTTTTGGCGATAACACAGCGAAGGCAAAGCTCACCCCTGGAGAGTCTGGGAGATAGAGTTTTCTGTCTCCATTAGGGGTGAGCAAATGAATTTCTGCATCACCCTTTGGGCAGGAACCCACCCCCCCCACGGTCACACAGCCCGACGGACCCTGGCTGACCATGCGCCTCTCATCTGCCTGCCCAGCGCTCTCAAGTTCTGTGCCCTGGACAGCAGGGTGGCCTCGGGCTCCAGGTCACCCCAGCTCAGCTCCTCAGAACTCCCTGGCATCCTAATCTCAGGATCTTCCTGAGTTCCTTGACCTGCTCGGAATATTTGCCAAACCCCGACTTGTCTAGGCATTGTTGAAATTTGTTGTAGTCACTATTTCAGATATTTTGTACTGTACAGAGTTCCTGGATCTCTAATTTGTCATGAAGCAGCCTGTTAGAAGCTTTCTATGAGGAAGTTGCCTTGCTTTACAGGGTGTTGATAGTTTTTGATGGATTTTTCTTGTTCACTCTTTCCGTCCTTCCTTCCTGCCTGAATGATTCTCTCCTCTCCATTTCCTGTTTTTTGTTTTTTTAAATAAGCTTTGTCAAGGTCTGCAACATTTAAAAAAAAAAAACTCGCTACCCACATTTGTGTTTAATGTATGGCTCAAGTGTCACCAAAATAGTCTCACAGAATTGCCTACATGCTTAGGCAAATGTCTAGCATCTTTCTGGAACAATTTACAGAATGAAAACTTCTTTTAAGTTTTATTAATTCATGGAAAATCATATAGACCAATTATTTTTGAGTGAGTATGTTTTTATCAACATGATATACTTATTTAATGGTGTTTTATATGTTCATGTTTCTATTTTTCCCCCTCTTTGGGCTTAGGTTTGGAAACTTTTTTTTTTTTTTTGATACCAGGGATTGAACTCACAACTTTGTGCTTGCCAGGTAGGCACTTACACCACTGAGCTAAATCCCTGGCCCAGATTTGGAACTTTTGTATTTTAGAAATTTATCAATTAAAACTTACAAAGTTCTAATGATATAAGGTTTTTAAATACCAAGACCTTAAGAGCTGTCAAAACCTAATTTAGCTCAAGACCTGGCCTCTTCAACTTTACTATGAGTTATAAATGACTTTTGCCTCTTTTAACTCACATTACTATGTATTGGCTTACATAATGCATTTTTTTCTGTTTGTTCTGTTTTTTGGGTTTTTTATTTAAAGAAAAAAATGAAACAGAAAGAGGTAGAAATAATACATAATTTCAAAAAAACAGTAAGAAATCATTAGTTGATAATTACATATTTTCCTCTTAGAAGTAGTTGTTCAAGTTACAAAAGTAAAGCATACAAAGTGGACATTTAAACAGTGAGACTGCAACCAGTTCTGTTCATCTATCCAACAAAAACTTAGTAATATGGTTATCAATCCTATGCACTTTAAATATACATGCAGTTATATCCTTTAGAATACTTTCTTTTCCTCTCTTTTTTAATAATAACTATAATCAATTCTCGTAAACTGTTTAGAAGTTCTACACATGTATAAGTCTCTACATGTATACCTATCCTTTCTATATTAGAGGGAAAAACAAATCAAAACAAGTCAACAAAACAAATTCCTAGAAAGACATGAAATGAAAAGGACATATAAAACCACAATACTAGGTGATCTACAGTAGTTACTATGATATCTCGTTGTTTTCAATAAAATTGTCTATATCATCAGACATAGTATAATTAAACATAGCAGTACATAGCACTATTAATAAAAACCAAACATTGGAGACATTATAGGACTTCAAAGGCAGTTAATAAGCAAACCAGAATGGGCATCCTATTGAATCTTGTCATCTTCAGAGTAGTTGCCTCTACTCTCAGACTTGATATTCTCAAGCATACCAGATTCAAATAAAATCAGTCAAGACAAAACAGCAATATAGCCAATCTTCTTTGCCTTATCTCTGCTATGCTATTTTTCTGTCCTTATTGTTTACTTTTCTCCTTCATTTCACTGTCTGCCCCTTTCATTGAGGACTTTCATCCATTGTTCCTGGTGATTTTCTTCTCTCTCTCTAGAATGTCCTTCAGTATTCCTTGCAGGGTTGGATTGGTGGTCACAAACTCCCCCAGTTCCTCTTTGTTGTGGAAATATCTTGTCTCTCCATTAATTTTGAGAGACAGTTTTGCAGGGTACATCAATCTGGGTTGAAGGTTATTTTCTTTCAGGGCTTGGAATATTTTGCTCCAAACTCTTCTTGATTTAATAGTTTGCATCGAGAAGTCTGCTGTGATTTTGATGAGTTTTCCGTTATAGGTAATCTGTTTCTTTTCTCTGACCACTTTTAATATTCTGTTCTTGTGATGGATTTCTGGGATTCTGATTATTATATGTCTGGGTGTAAATCTGTTTTGGTTGTAGCTGGCTGGAGTTCTGTATGTCTCATATATGTAAACATCACTTCTGTTTTCTATGTTTGGGAAGTTTTCCTTAATTATTTCTATGAATAGCCTTTTTATTTCATTTGTATTTGTCCGTGCATCTTCATTAATATTTTTTATTCTTAGATTATAAATCCTCTTGTCGTCTTCTAGCCTTTGTATTGTTGCTTCCTGGTTCCTTGTTATTTTTAAGAGATCCTTCCTTTTGCAATCATACATTCCAAATCTATCTTCAAGTTTTAAAAGTCTGTCTTTAGTTTCTGTTAAGGAGTTTTGTGAACTTTCAATGGAGTTTTTAATTTCCTGATATTCTGTTTGGATCTCTTTCATGTATTCTAGATTTTGTTTATATTCTTCATCAAAGGCTTCTCTCCTTTCTCTGGGTTCCTCCATTCTTCCAGTTGTGACTTCTTGAGGAGTGCCATCATTTCTTTTATTAATCTTCTTATAGCTTGCTTCACCTGAGTTAGAATTTCAGATTTAAATTTGTTGATGAGGTCATGGAAGTATTTCTTTATTCCCAATGAGGCTGTATCTGATATTGCATGTTTATTGCCCTCGATCTCCTCTGCATTCACCTTGCCTGGACTTATACTCCCTGGGTCAGCGGTTGGAGGCTTTTTGCTGTTTCTTTGTCCTGTCATGTTTCTGGTTTCTTTCAGACAGGTGAATGGCCAAGGTCTCAGGACCCTTTCCTATTGCTTACAGTTCTTCTAAAGCGTGCTGTCTAGAGGACTGCTGCTCTCTCCAGCCTGTTGTTCACATAATGCATTTTTAAACAGGATCAGCTTTGGAATTTCCTAGAAATTCTCTCTCTGTGTCTCCCACCCTCTTCCCTTTTCCCCCTCTTTCCTTCCCTCTCTCATTTAGCAATATCTGTGCTTTATTTTTAATTCATTTCTTATTCTTTTCTGTTTTTATTTTAAACTTTTTTTATTTTTAAAAAAGCAAAACAGAAAAAAGAAATAATACAGAATTTCAAAGAAAAAGTCAGAAATCAACCTAGTTATTGTATTGCATATTGTTATCTTAGAAGTGGTTGTTCAGGTTATAAGATCTAGGCATAAAAAATGACATTGTGCTTATTTGTTAGTAGCACTCAGACCTAAAGTGTATATTAAAGCTATGAATTGTGTGTGTGCGTGTTCTGTTCTGTGTGTTTACATGCATCTGTGCACTGTTTAGTGGAAAATGCTGCTCAGTTCAAAGGTTTTCTGTGAAGGAGGAAATGCAGGTGGCCAGTTTCAAGACCCAAGAGACTTCACTCACATGCATGGAGTTAGAAACTGTGTTTCCCCTTAGGAATGCTGTGCCTGTATGTATGTGTCATGTTCTCATTAATAGAGGAGAAGAAAATGGAGGAGTGGAAAGGAGAAGGGGAAAAAAAGACATCAGCAGAAAGACTGAAAAAAGGATCTAGAATTTTTTGAGCTAAATTCTTAGGAAAATTTCTGGGATGGCAAATTATGCATTGTCTATGCTTGTATCTCAACCTTCTTCATAACAGCAGATCAGTGGGGCAGAGATGACTAGAGATAATATATTGTAATACTATATGTGTATGTGTGTGTGTGCGTGTGTATGCTTGTGCCCACACAAATGTGTGTGTATGTGTGTCTATTGACATAGCACTCAAGTATTTCTTGCTGAGAATCTCATCAGGCAGGTAAATTCAGGAGGTTTTAATGTTACAAAGCAAAGAGTTCAGGTAGATAAAATTTGCATGTAGGGTCCATGAGGGTTTGGGATTACCTAGGAGACTGGAATCCAGAGCATATCACTAAATGGTGCTTTCTAATTCTTCATTTCAGCGTATAATGCTATTTCTTAAAATGCTATTGAAAAGAGTTACAAATCAGGGTAAGAATGTGAAATTCTCTCTTTGGATGGCGTGGAACCCAGGAGGCCTTGACAAATGGACAGAGTGCTGCTAAGAGGTCATGAAAAAGAGGGATGCCCCAAAACACAGAGCCGTAGCACCTGAACCATAGGTTGGAGAAGTCATGAAATGCTTTTGGAGGATGCTGAGAGCATACTGATTCACTGGATTCCTTCCTAGTGGAGCAGGGCTCCAGAGATGCAGGCCTCTTTCCATGTGTTTTCCTAACAATTCTGAGTGCAGCGCAAACACTGTCAGCGACTGCATGCACAAGTATCCTCTGGTATTTTATTTTTCCCTCATTCAGTCAGTCAGTCAGTTGGCCAATAAATATGTATGAAGCCACCACAAAGTGCATTACTTGATTGAGGTTCTGAGATTTTTCAAAGGATTTTAAAATACTGTTCTAGTCCTTAAGAATATTAAAATCCAAGAAAAATAAAGGAGTTATAAATAAACATTTCTGCATTTTTAGGAGCTATGGTTTGCAGTTTCAGATTTGGAAGGCACCTTCATGGTCATGTAAAATACATAATTTCTAAAATGTGCAGCTTGCAATGCATGCATCTATCCTGTGCCCCCGCGTCCTGCGCTGTGACAAAGGCAAGGGGTGGCCACCGATCCCCATGATTTCTAGATGTTGTACTTTGAGCAGGTGTTTATCTGCCAGCATCATATGTCAGTAGAGACACAGATAAGCACATACACATTGGATAGGGCTGCTGACATTTGTGGGAAAGTGTGCTTTGGGTTAATTATTTGAAAGTCACGTGTGTAGTTTCACTTCATGGGCATTTTCAGTGTTGGGAACTACATATTTCAACAATGACTGCGCGGACAATATTTTAAAAGCCCTGTGTTCCACTGTCTGTGACCATAGAAAGCTTTGTCCTACAGGCACCGTGTGTGAATGCCCTGACATTTACCACTGTCAAAGAAGATAATGTTTTCCTCTCTGTTTTCTCTGTCTCTAATTCTGGTTGTCTACCAGAAATGCAATGAGTTTAGTCTCATGGCCATGACTAAGCAAACTTGAGGTGCATTCTCAGGGTCACTTCTTCTATACTGATTCATACAACATTTTATTAAATATCTATTGTACAGTCAAATCATAATTTATCTACCTATGTATTCGCTATTGTCAGGAATGTTACTACCAATAGTAATACAGGACCTAGCCCAAAATAGTAAGCACTTAGTCAGTGGAAATTATTGTATCACTGAATTTTTGACTCTAAATACTGTGTGTTCCTCCTGCTTTTGTTAAAGTTAAAAACTCACATGGTTGTTCCCACAAATTTTGCAATGTTCCCTTTGTAAATTACTTTCAAGTATTCAAAAGGCCTATTTAAAAAATCTTTTTATTGCACTTGGCTTATTTTTTAAGTTCCACTAATACATAAATCTTTTACAAATATCATATAACCTCAGTGCTGTGCTGTTGCTGTATCATTTTCTTGGGGAACCTCCAACTTCATTTCTGATTTTGGTCTCATGCATCATCATGATTCCACCTTTGAGTGCTTCCTTCCTTGTAAAAATATTTTTGTCTGTCAAGTCTCTTTTTCTGTGATTAAATTTATTTTCCATAAAGCACATTTTGTGTTAGTTTTTATTCCTGTGAAGCTTCATTTTTTGCCACATACTTTCCTAAAATTTAATATGCACATTGGATTAAATTTGGTCTGAACCATTTGGAAAACTAAAGCTACTTGATTTCTTTATCAATAACTTTTCTTTGTAATTTTTTTTCACAAAGCGTATTAGACATCACACATCTTTAACAATAGTTTTCTATACTTTATCCAATTTTTAGGATGCAGAAGTGCAATTTGGGGCCCCATAGGCTACTCCCTTTACAGTGCACTGTCTGAAGGACCTGGAACCCTTTCAACATCATGTGTATTGCAGGTCATTGGCTTCAGGATTGTATGTTTACAAGTAACCTGAAGTCATCATATTTTATTGACTCCTTTGTGACCTCACATGAAGAATGATGTATTTTATCAGAAGAGTTCTAATGATAAGCTTGTATAAAAATATTTCATATGGTTCCTAACAAGCAAAAAGAAATGCATGTATCTTATGGATGGGCTCTAATGCATGTATCCTCTGGGTTTGGAGCTGTTTAGCTCAGTGGTGAAGTGCCTGCCTGGCATCCATGAGACCCTGGGATCCATCCATGAGACCATACAACAAACAAACATCCCTGTTTCTGCTAAGAGGACAAAGATTGGGGAAAAAAACCAACCACTGTCTGTCTAGAAGGACGTGTTCCAGCTGCTCCTGTAGTAGGTCCTTCTTTTAGATCCTCCCTGTGACGATTTGTTTTCTGGTAGCTACTCAGAGCAACACTACGACCCTCTTCAGCCTGAAGAAGCTAGAGCTGGTCTTCTGCCCATTACCACTCACAGCAGTTTGGGTTACTTCTTCAAAGGGGGATTGTTGCAGGCAGTTGAGTTGGTTAGAAATATTATAGGCAGTGAGACAGGGCTGGGTCTTCAAAGGAGCCAGTACAGATACCTTACAACTATGGGGGAGACAGACACCTCCTGCTGTGGGCCAGGCCTCAAGACAAAGGATCAAATAAATGCATCCACATCCTAAGGACTGGATATTCTAATTAGTTCCCTATCACCCTGAGGAAGCCTGGAGTCACCATCTCATCCCCCTAGGGAAGAGTCACTGCTCCTTAAGAATGCCCACTTTCTACATGACTCACTTCCCCATTTGTCTCCCATGTAATCAATTTTACCTGAACTATTGATCTTATTGGCTAACTATATAGTTATGTCCCACCTTATGCCCATCCTCTTTGTGAGTTCCCAGTCTTCCCCCACCTTAAACCCACCTCACTCCATGGTTTTGCTCTATAAAATTCCCTGGAAAAGACAGATTTCCCCTGGGACCCCTTCTGTGTCTTTTCAGACAGAAGTTTTCTTTCTCTCAATGAATATATTCTACTCTTCACCTCCATTGTTTCTAAAACTCATTCTTTGATTTTAGAGAACATGAACTCATGGATATAGTAGGTTGGGAATTTCATTCCCCTGTATCTTTTGGAGGGCAGAGCCCCTGGTGCTCTTCTCATAAAGGAAGGAACACTCGCAGAACTTCATTCAGATGCAGGCTCTGCTACTTGTTACTGCTCTGGCTGAATTATTTTAATCTCATACACATAACCTGAAGACTATGATATAGACCTTGTAACATCGGCAGTTACAAAGCCTTAAAAGTGAGTGGAAATAGTAAGATCAGCAAAGTTCAAATTCCTCAGCACAGTTCAACAGTCTCTTCTCTCCCCATAGCAGGGCATGAACTAAAAAGACCCTTTGTTTTCAAGCATGGAGCAGAAGGCTACACATCATGACACATTTGCTTTATTTTCTTAAGCAAAGAACAGAAAACACTGGGGGTAGCAGTGACGGATGTGTGTTAAAGAATTGTTCTTTGGGAAACTGAAGGGAGAAAAGCAGACATCTCTGGCCATTGTCCTCTTGAGTGTTATTGGGTCCTCACTGTCACTAAGTTAGTTCAGACCTACAGATAACATTCCTTACAAGTCCTTCATTTCAACTAAGTCACAATGTAAGAGGAGGGTGTTATATACCAGGATTGGATCTTTAAAACAGAGGCCAATTAGGGATTCTTATGCACAGTTGTGAAAATTATTCAATGGAGAATATGTGATGACAAGTGTGATAACTTGAAACCAAGGGAAACATACATGAATTACATTTGATATAACTCAGTAAAAATCAAATTTCATAGACCTGTGTTACCACCCAATGCTCTGTCAGGTAGGGCTGGGGAAGCCAAGGGGAAGTTGGGTAAAACTGTGCTATATCAGCTGAACTTCTAACACCTGTGTTTGTGTAATGCTTTTCTGCTTGAGTCAGTTCTTAGCCCTAATTTACTATTTTAATATTCTGTATTATTCATGAAAGCCCTTTGGTAAAAAAGTCAAAAGTGCCTTGTACAGGAAGGAAGTGAAGGCTAAGGCAGCATTGTAAACTGAATGTGCAAGGGATGTGCCAGCACATTTATAGCTCATCGTGGCTAATGGTGCACAATATATTGGTTCAAGACACAAAGGGAAACATTTGCCTAATAATAAGCTCATCATGAAATTAACCATGCAGAAATTTCATAGTTACACCCATAGCAAACACTAATTTTATTACTTGACAAGTCAAATAAATAGCAGGAATAAACAAACCAATCCCAAACTAAACAAACATAAGTCTCCTCCCACATCTCCTGCCAAAAATACAGCAGCGTGAAGATATATAGGAACAAAATCAAAGCCTGTGAGAGGAGAGAAATCTGATATATGAGGTTATTATTTATGAAATTAAAAGGTCCAGGTTTATTCATAGATGATGATTATGAGGCTTACAGAGAAACTGACCAAGAAGGACTGGATTTTCACTAACTAATTACCTTAAGTCATGAATTATGTATTTAAAAACCCCAAAACAATAACGGCAACAGCAAACCAGAAGCATATCTAAAACGTGAAAGGAAAACACAGCAAGGATGTCTAACTAAATTGAGAATGTCATAAAGAGATCAAAATGATAAAGAAGATACAAACAGAAACTACTTTTGGAAACACTGGAGGGATCCAGCTCAGTAGCATCTATGAGTTGGTATAAGAATCAGTGAAATGGAAGATAGGTCACCAGAATGATCCACCCTGAGGAACAGAGAACAGACGTGATGAGGTAGTAAGAACACAACTCTGAAAGTCTGTGGGCACCTGCAGGGTACAGAACTCTAACAGGAGTCCCAGCAAAAGCAAGGAATGGGCCAGAATGTATATTCCAAGGAATAAAAAGTTTTGCTGAAAGCTATTAACTGACTCACTTGAGAAGCTAAACAAATTCCAAATAGGATAAACTCAAAGCGATTCAGGCTTTGATATGTTATATTCAAAACCTTAAGGGAAAATCCACAGAGAACTCTTTTTTTTTATTTAAAGAGAGAAATAAAGCCCCAAAACAATGGAAGCAACAACACAAAATTTTTAAAAAAAGATATAAACTAAAATAAACACTAAAAAGATCACTTGTTAACAAATCACATACTGTCATCTTAGAAAAAGCTGTTTAAGTTACAGAATTAAAGCACAGAAAGTGGACTTTCAAACTGCAAGACTGCAAACAGTTCAGTTCTGCTCAGCCATCCAACATAGACCTAGAAATATTTGGTTATCAATCCTACGCCCTCAAACGTAATGCAGTTATATTCTTTAAAGCACTTTTTCCCTCTCTTTTTTACAATAGCAAATTTTGTGTTTTATTATTCATACATTTCTTATTACTTTTTTTTAGCTAATAAGTTACATATTGTCCTCCCAGAAACATCTGCTCAAGTCACAAACTAATGCACACCAAGTGGACACTCAATCAGCGAGACTGAAAACAGTTCCGTCCAACCATCCAACAGAAACCCAGCAACGTGGTTATCAATCCTACACACACAAACATATACACAGTTATATTCTTTAGAGCACTGTCCCCTCCTCTCCTTTTTACAACAGCAATTACACATTTTAGGTTTTATTACTCCTATATGTCTTATTCCTTTTTACACTAGACACACAATGTGATATTTATAAATATGATTCTTATTTATTTCACTTATGAGAATTGGCTCAAGCTGCCTCCATTTGTCTGTGAAGGCCTCAAGATCATCCTTTTTTATAGCTGAGTAGTATTCCATTGTATAAAAATACATCTTTTTCATCCACTCTACAGATGATGGGCACTTTGGTTGTTTACAAGATTTAGATATTTCAAATTGTGCTGCTATGAACATGGGTGCACATATATCACTGTGATATGACATTTTCAGGTTTTCTGGGAAAATACCCAGGAGGGGAATAGCTGGGTTCAATGGAACTTCCAATCCTAGTCTTCTGAGAAATCTCCATAGTAATTTCCATAGTGGTTGCACCAGTCTGCACTCCCACCAACAGTGGAGCAGTGTTCCTTTTTCCCTGCAGCCTTGCCAACATTTGTTATCAGTTGTTTTCTTGATGGCAGCTATTCTTTCCAGAGTGAGATGAAATCTCAGTGCTGTTTTAATTTGAATTTCTCAAATGACAAGTGATGGTGAACATTTCTTCATGTATCTATTTTCCATTTGTATATCTTCATCTGAGAAATGTGTGTTCATCTCAGATGTCCATTTTTGGAGAGGGTCTTTGAATTTGGGGGGCTTAATGTTTTTCAGATCTTTATATGTTCTGGATATAAGTCCTTTGTCTGAGGGGTTGCTGGCTAAAATTCTTTCCCATTATATGGGTTTTCTTTTCACTCTGTTGATGATTTGTTTTAAAGTGCAGAAACCTTTCAATAATATGAGATCCCAGTTGTTGATTCTTTGAAGTGTTTCCTGTGCAGTTTGTGTCTTGTTCATAAATTCTCTGCCTACCCCTATCTCTCTAAGACTCCCACTTACCTTTTCTTCCAGTAGATTTAGTGTTTCTGTTTTAATATTCAGATCTTTGATCCATTTAGACTTTAGTTGTGTGCATGGTGATAGGCCTGGATCTAGTTTCAGTCTTCGGCATGTGGAGAACCAATTTTTCCAGCACCATTTATTAAAGAGGCTATCTTTCTTCTAGTGAACATGTTTAGCCCCTTTGTCAAATATCAGGTGGCTGAGAGTCTTTGTAGTTGTGCTTGCATCTTCTAATCTGTTCCATTGATCCTCAGGTCTATTTCTTTGCCAGTACCAGGCTGATTTTATCACTGTTTCTTTGTAGTATAGTTTCAAGCCAGGGATTAAGATGCCTCCTGTCTTGTCTTTGTTGCCCAGAATTGCATTTGCTCTTCTAGGTTTCTTCTGTTTCCAAATGAATTTTAGGAGTTTTTTTCTCTAAATCTGTGAGGTATGTCAATGGTGTCTTGATTGGGATTGCTATAAATCTGTACAACAGTTTTGGGAATATGGCCATTTTCACAATGTTGGTTCTTCCTAGCCAAGAGCAAGGAATATCCTTCCATTTTCTAATATTCTCTTCAATCTCCTTTTAAAGCGTAGTATAATTTTCATCATATAGGTCTTTTACATTCTTAGTTAGGTTGATTCCCAAGTATTTCATTTTTTTTAAATGCTATTGTGAAGGGTGATATTTCCATAATTTCTCTCTCAGTGAGTTTTTTGCTTGTGTACAGGAATGCTATTGATTTTTGATCATTGACTTTGTATCCAGATACACTGCTGAATTTGTTTATTACCTCTAATAGTGTTTTAATGGAGTTTTTGGGTCTTCTATGCAGAGTATCATGTCATCTGCTAATAGCAATAATTTAACTTCCTCCTTTCCTATCTTTATTCCTTTTATTTCTCTCTCTTGTCTGATTGCCCTGGCTAGTGTTTCCAGCACTATATTGAATAGGAGTGGTGAGAGTGGACATCCTTGTCTTCTTCCTGATTTTAAAGTGAAAGTTTTCAGTTTTTGTCCATTTAGTATAATATTAGCTGCTGGTTTGTCATAGATGGCCTTTATAAGCTTGAGGTAGACACCATGTATTCAAAGTTTCTGAAGGGTTTTTATCGTGAACATGTGTTGGACTTTATTGAAAGCTTTTTCTGCATCTATTGAGATGACCATGTGGTTTTTGTTTTTGTCTCTGTTGATGTGGTGTATTACATTTATTGATTTGCATATGTTAAACCATCCCTGCATTCCTGGAATGAATCCCACTTGGTCATGATGTATAATCTTCTTGATGATTTTCTGCATTCTATTTGCCAGTATTTTATTGAGAATCTTTACATCAATGTTCATTAGTGAGATTGGCCTATAGTTCTCCTTTTTGGTTGGGTCCTTCTCTGGTTTTGGTATGAGAGTTATACTTGCCTCCAGGAATGATTTAGGGAAGACTGCTTCCTTTTCAATTTTGTTGAAGAGTTTAAGGAGTGTTGGCATCAAATCTCTAAATTTCTTGTAGAATTCAGCAATGAATCCATCAGGACCTGGGCTTTTCTTTGTTGGTAAGTTTTTAATTACATTTTCAATCTCAATAGCTGATATTGGGTTATTCAAAATTGCTATATCTTTTTGGTTGAGCTTTCGTAATTCATATGTTTCTAGAAATATGCCTATTTCCTCTATGTTTTCCATCCTATGTGAGTAGAGATTTTCAAAGTAGGTGTTCATGATCTTTTGAATTTCCATAGGATTTGTAGTAATTTCCCCCTTTTTCAGTCCTTATTGCATGAATTTGGGTTTTTTTTTTCTTTTTCTTTATGAGGTTAGCTAGAGGTTTGTCAATTTTGTTTATTCTCTCAAAAAACCAACTTTTTGATTCATTGATTCTTTGTATTGCTTTTTTAACTTCAATTGCATTGATTTTTGCTCTAATCTTTACAATTTCATCTCTTCGATGAGCTTTGGGTTTAACTTTCTCTTCTTTTCCTAGAAGCTTGAGATGAAGCATTAGGTTGTTTATTTGTGTTCATTCTTTTTTCTTGATATGACTATTTATTGCTATGTATTTCCCTCTTAGGACTGCTTTCATTGCATCCCAGAGGTTACGGTATGTTGTTTCCACATTTTCATTGAACTGTACATATTGGCTTATTTCTTCTTTAATTTCATCTGTAGCCTACTGGTTGTTCAAAAGGTTATTTAATTTCCATATATTTATTCAGGTTTTGCAATTTCTTTTGCCATTCATTTCCGATTTCAGTGCACTATGGTTAGATAGTATGCATGGGATAATTTCAATACCTTTTCAGTTACTTAAGAATGTTTTATGGGATAATATATGGTCTATTTTGGAGAATGTCCCATGTGCTGCTGAGAAGAATGTGTATTCTGATGTGGTTGGTGGAACACTCTGTAAACATGTAGCAAGTCCAATTGCTTACAGGTATGATTCAACTCTATTATTTCTTTGTTGGCTTTTCATCCAGTTGATCTATCTCTTTGTGACAATGGGGTGTTAAGGTCCCCTGTTATAATTGTGTTCTTGTGTATTTGGTTTTTCGTGTCCATTAGTACCTGTCTTATATAGTTGGGTGCTCCTATATTTGGTGCATATATATTTTTAATTGTTATTTCTTCCTCTTGAATTTTTCCACTAATGAGTTTGTAGTGACCTTCTTTATCTTTTAATTATTTTAGGTTTGAAGTTCACACTGTCTGCAAATAGAACAGTTACCCCTGCTTTTTTCTGGGTTCCTGTTGCATGGAATACTGTTTTCCATCCTTTGACTTTTAATCTATGAGTTTTCTTTTGGGTCAGATGTGTTTCTTGTATATAGCATATTGTGGGATCATGTTTCTTAATCCATTCTGTCAGCCTATTTCTTTTGATAGGTGAATTGAAGCCATTTAAATTTATGGATAGCACTAATATGTATTTTCTCAACTTTGCCATGTTATGTTCCAGTTGTTTGCTCTCTGCTTTTCCCCTTGTTTAATTGTTTGTCCTACCTGGTGGTTTCTTTCTGTTGTTGTTCTGGGGATTGTGGTCATTTTTATCTCTATCTAGTATGTCTTTCAATACTCTTTCTAGGGTTGGCTTGGTGGATGTGAATTTCTTCAGTTGTTCTTTGTCATGGAAGTATCTTGTTTCTCCATTTAATTTGAATGAAAGTTTTGCTGGGTACAACAGTCTGGGTTGAAAGTTGTTTTCTTTCACAGCTTGAAATACCTCACTCTAGGCTCATCTTAACTTGGGCATTTGTGCTGAAAAGTCTGCTGTGATTCTAATGGACTTTCCTTGATAGCTGAGTTGTGTTTTTTCTCTAACAGCTTTTAATATTCTGTTTTTATGCTATATGTCTGAGACCTTAGTTATTATATGTCTGGGCATAGATTTATGTTGGTTGTGACTGTTTGGGGTTCTATATGCTTCACTTATATGCATATCAGATTTTTTTCCCCATGTTTGGGAAATTTTCTTCTATTACTTCTGTGAATATTTTTGCTATGTCATTTGCATTGGCTCCTGCCTCTTCATCAATGCCTATTAATCTTAGATTTTTTTTCTCTTGACATCATCTTGAAGCTGTCTTTTTCTCTTGACATTATCACTTCATGCTGTTTTGTTATTTTTAAAAGTTCTATCCTTTCCTGTTCATTAATTGTGATCCTGTCCTCGAGGTCTGAAATCCTATCCTCAGTTTCATTTGTACACTTTGGATATAATTTTTTGTTTCTTGGATGTCTCTTTGAATTTGTTTCATGAATTCTGCATGTTTCTATATTGTTCATTCAAAGTTTCAATCAGCTTCCCATGCTCCTGTACATTTTCTCTATTTCTTCTTTAGCTGTGCTCAGCAACTCCTTTACTAAGGTTGTTATTTCTATCTTTACATGAAAGAGTACTTCTAGTTTGATTTCCTCTATTGCCTCATGGAGTTGTTATTTTATTTCACTCTCTATCTTTTCAGAGGTTTCTGGTGTGTTACTTTTGAAGTCCTCAATTTCAATGTCTCCTGTACTTGCTTGTGGTGTACCAGATGTTTGAGATTGTGTTTTGCTTTTTCCTTTTGCCATTTTCCCCCTTTCAATTAATATTTGATCCTTCAATCGCACTAGTGTCCACTGTTGGTAGTATGTATCTTTTGGTCCTAATATAAGGTTAATATTTGTCCAATTTCTGGGTCCCACAATGAAGAGGTGGGTCAGTCACCTGACTTCCCACTGCAGGGCCTGTTGGGTGAATTTTATATACTTCCTTGGCTGTCAAGTCTAGCAGTATTGATGTAAGTCAACTTTTAGTTCCCGCTATTACTTTATCTTCTGGTTATACCAGGTCAACAAATCTCCCTGTGTATAGTATTTGTGTTAACTGAGGCCCTACTGTGTCCCTATTGTGTGCCTCTGTGTTGCATAAGACCTTTTGATTTTCTCTAAGTTGGAGGAGTCCTTATTGGCACACTCCTCACTCTGCCTGATGTTTTCTGTGTGCAGAGAGGAGTCACCCCCACTCTTGTCAGACTCACTAAGGTCTTACAGTTAGTTGGAGGGAGTTTTACTACTAGCCCTATTTACCCACTGTACACGTCTATGTTAGGGGCATACTCACCACACTGAATGGAGCCTGCTGAGATCTTCCGATTGGGTGAGGCAGTCACTGAATCTTCCCTCAAGCTAGTTCAGTTAATCTGCTGTAGTCCAAGGTTTGGGGAGAAAGGGTGGGGGCTCTGGCCCGAGTTCCCTGGTCCCCAAAGTTCATCTGCAGAGAAGGCGGGGCTGCAAGAGAGGCCATGTTTAAACTGGCCCTGGCACCTCTGGCTGAAGTTACCAGCTGCTGCTGGGTGGTCTCTGCAGAGGGTGAAGCTCCAAGGAAGACCCGTGAGTCTAAGCCGCCTGCCCACGCCCCTCTGGCTGGAGTTACTGGCTGCCACTGGGTGGTTTCTCTGGTTCTAGTTTTTGCCTAACATTTAAGTCAATTTTTCTTTAACATTCCATGCCTCTTCTATAGACTGTAGGCAATGATAATGTCACCATAGTGTAAAGACCTTGCCGGTCCTTGTATACTTTGTTGAGTGTTTCTCGTTGGAAATCAAGCTGTGAAAGCACTTCCCTTAGCTTGGGCCTTCCCACAGGGGGGTAGCACTTTGCAGTGCTGCCATCTTCTTTGTGTGCATAAGGTCAATCCGACCTAAGATTTGTTGCAGATTATCTTTTGTATTCTGACTGCAACCATAGTCATGCCGAGCTGAGCAGGGTGAAGTCCAGCCAAGCCCATCCTGTGGGCTCCACTGTGGTGGCAGTCCCCGAGAACACTTAAATAATCTTACTGTGTCCAAGACTGAGCTTTCACAACATGTGCTACTATAAACATGGGTGCACATATACCCAAATGCTCTTCAACTGGATCAAAATGTGAGGAAGGAAGAGAAGAGGTGTTGAAGAGAGGGGAGGGAAATGGAACAAAAAGAGGAACTAACATGTGCCATGACAGGTAAATTGCTTACAATGAACGTGATCTTTATGAAGATCTAAATTGTATCAATATACTTAGTTGTAAAAACCTTAGTGTGTACCGTGGCTTCTCAAGAATATTGATAGACTTCTCATCAGAACCCATGAAAGCTCAAAGACAGAGATGACACACACAAAATGCTAGGAAAGTTATCTATACCAAGAATTCTGTATCAGCCAAACTGTCCTTTTGTTCAGAAATCTAGGAGAAGTTAATGTATTTTCAGGAAAAAAGATAATAAAGTAAGTTTCCTGTAATAAACCTACTGTATAAAAATATGAAGGAGAGTTTTTCAAATTGAAATTATAGAGTACAAAAAGTTATGGTCATGTAAAGAAAAGGGACAACCAGTGACAACAGTTACATAGATAAATGTGAAATTAAGAGTAGCATGCTTTAGTGACTCATATCATGACTCTGATAGATTTGGAGGATATTGCATAAAGCAGTGAATTACAAAACTGTATATATGGGCTAGTGTGATGCAAAGATTTGGATTTCAATAATACTATATAGGAAGGAAGGATTACAGACTTGTACTAAATTAAACCAACAGTATGCAGAACTAGTTTGTTTTAAATTAAAATGTTAACTGCAACCTACAAATTAAAGCATAGTTACTAAAATTCTGTAGCAAAAAAAAATAACAAAACATTAAAGTAGTAAAGGAGAACATATCTATTTGACAAACAAGAAAGCGGCTTTGGAGGGAAAGAGTAATAAATACTTAAGACACACAGTCAATGGAGAGCAAAATGGTGTATGCAAGTCCTAAATTATCAGTAATCGCATTCAGTGTAAGTAGATCAACAAAATGAATCAACAAGCAAGGCACATAAACTAATTTTCACATCTTTGTGAAGTAAAATTGCAGGTTAGGGTTATAGCTCAGAGACAGAGCACCTGCCTGGCAAGTACTAGGTTGTGAGTTTGATTCCTGGTACAAAAAAAAAAATACTGCAAAGATTCTAGTAGTTTGAAAGTAAAATGATATATGGTAAGAAATATTATGTAGATGGTAGCAAAAAAAAAAAAACACAAAAATTTTGAGTAGCTAACTGCAAAAACATTCTGAAATAGTAGAAGGGTCAATCGAAAAGAAAGGCAGGACAATTACCCATATCTGTGTGTCCAGGAGAGACCCAAACTACTTAAACAGAATTGGTGACAGAGATAAATGATTCCATAGCCCTCTCTCTATAATGTGGACAAGAGTGAAACTGAAGATTTGAACAGATCTGTAAACCAACTGTACCTGAAGCCATCTCTAAAACACAGCTCCCAAAGACAGCCCCATCACAGACCACATGCAAGATCACAAAACAAAGTTAGCAATGTCAAAACAATAACATAAGTAAAACTTTGGAAATTAAGTAATAATAGAAAAGTAACTGCGAAATATGAGATAAAATACTAAATATATTTTAAATATTATATTGCATGTAATACACTAAAGTTACCGGCAAAAATGAGATAAAATACTAAAATATATTTTAAATATTACATTGTATATAACATACTAAAATGTTTTTAGGGGAATAAAAATGAAAATATAACTTGGTATAATTTATGAATTATACTAAAGCAGTGTAAGGAGTTTATAATTGTAAAATACCAGTCTTAAAAAAGATATAAAGGTTAATACCCTAAACTTTGAAGGAGCTAAATAAAGCAGAGCAGGCCAGACCTAATGAAACAAGAATGAATAAACTAAAAAGGATTAGAAAACAAAGAGATGATTTTTTTTATTTTGTATAGTGTTACAAGCAGCTGAGCCAGTTAGAAATATTAAATGTTGCAGGCGGCTGAGCCAGTTAGAAATATTATAGGCAGTCAGGCAGGGCTGGGCCCTTGAGGAAGGCTGCACAGAAGACCAGATATCTGATGACCTCGGAGGGGACACACACCTCTCGCTGTGGGCCAGATCTCAAAACAGAAGGCAAAACAAACACAACCACAGCCTTAAGTATAATCCTTAGGAATTAAATCCGGATCACCTTGAAGTCCAGAGTCACCATTCCAATCCCTAGGGAAGAGTCACTGCTCTCTAACAATGCCCACTTTCTACATGACTCGTTTCCCAATTTGTTCCTAATGTAATCAATCTTACCTGAACTATTGATCTTATTGGCTAACTGTAGTTATGTCCCATCTTGAACCCATGGTTTTACTCTATAAAAGTCCCTGGAAAAGACAGAGTCTTGGGCAACCCACTTGGAAACCCCTTCTGTCTCTTTTCAGATAGAAGCTTTCTCTCAATAAATATATTGTACTCTTTACCTCCGTTGTTCCTAAAATTCATTCTTTGATTTTAGAGAACATGGACTCGGGGACATAGTAGGTCAGGAGTCTCATTTCCCTGTATCAGTAGTGGGACTCAAACTCAGGGCCTTGTGCTTACCAGGCAGATGAAATAGTGTTTGTGTGTGTTTTTTTGTTTGTTTGTTTGGTACCAGTTATCAAACGGAGGACCTCAGGCTTGCCAGACAGGCACTAATGCTGCTGTGATAAACCCCTAGCCCTTTCATTTTTTTGGAAAAAAAAAAGTAAAGTTGGTTTTTTGAAAAATATATATAAAATTACCAAACTTTTAGATTAAGAAATAAATAAAGTAAAATTGCAGATGAATTAAGGAATATCATTAGTAACTTTAGTTACAAAAAAATACCATGAACAAATTCAAACCAATAAGTTAGAAACTAGGATGAGATGGAAAAATTCCTAGAAAAACAGAAAGGATCACAAAAAGGCTCAAGGAGGTCACAGAAATCCAGAACAAAACTAAAGGAAGTTCAGTGACTGTGTTAATTTGAAAGCTTCCTGTAATGGTGCAATGATGATTTAGAAATGAAAGCCAATCAATCAAGAGTGAAGGAGTTTTATTGCCAAGCCTGGCAACGCAGTCTCTGTTGATGGATCTCGAGACTGCGCGCCTAACAACTAAGGGTGGTTACCTTTATAGTGGGTATGGGGAGGACGAGATTAGCAATGATTGATGAATTCGGGGTGGTAAGAACACGGGGAGAAAGTTGCTTGGTTATTGAGGGTGGCAAGCGAAGCGTCGGTTCGGGGAAAAGGAAACTTATGAAACAGAAACTTATGTAAGAAACAGAAGCTCATCTTTTGTAACAGAAACTTAAGTAGGAAACAGAAATTTAATTTTAAAATGGCGCATACAGAACAAGATGGTGGCACATTTGGTTAGTCAATGGTCTGAGCATTACACTTCCCACTAAACACAGCAATATTTTGCATAATTAGTGAATTCTACCAAACAGAAAAGAAGTAATGGAAATGGTTATGGAATGAATGTATGTATCTCCCCCAAATTCACATATTGACATCTGGTTATCCTCCAGTGGGGCTATATTTGGAGTTATGAGACAGCTACATTTTAGTGGTTTCATCAGTGTGGGGTCCCAGTCTCTCAGGATTAGTGCCCTTCTAAGAAGAAATGCCAGGCAGGCTGCTGGTTCTCCATCCCTCCAGGCGCAGAAGAAGGACCACATGCCAACACAATGAGAAGCTGGCAGTTTGTGAGCCAGAAACAAACCCACAATGGAAACTGAATTTCTCAGCATCTTCAGCATGGATTTCTAGCCTCCAGAACTGTGGGAGAATGGACTTTTGTTGTAAAAATTATTTATCACTGGTACTAAGTCCTTGGTACTTTCTGTGAGAATTTGAGCAGAGTAATATACCAATTCTTCACAAAAGCTTCCCTGCCCTTCCTAAAAAAAGATATAGACAAACAAACAAACAACAACAAACCCAACAAACAAAAAATAAACAAATGGAGAAAACACTAGTAAACTCATCACATGAGGGCATTATTACATTAATTAATATCAAAACAGACAAGGAAAGAAAGAAACCAGGAGAACAATATCCTTGATAAGTACAAACACAACAGTCACCATATATACACTAGGAAACCCAACCAACAGCATACTCGTGCAATACATTATGACCAATTTGATTTATTCAAGGTTGGTTTAACATCTGAAAACCACCAAAGCAATATGTCATCATAACAGAACAAAAACAAGCAAAAAGCACAACAACAAAATCATTACCTCTCTAGGCTTAACAAAATACATCATGTTTTAGAAAAGCACTCCACAAACAAGTAACAAAAAGGAATTTATGAAACTTTAAAGAAGTCATGTAAGGATGGAAGTGTGGCTCAGTGATGGAGCACAGTCCCAGCACCCATGAGACCCATGACACAGAAAAAAGAAAGAAGAGGGACAAAAATGTGCAGGTATCATGTATTTAATGCATAAGCAATACCTTCCTCTAAGATCAAGGAAGAGACAAGCTGGTTTATTCTTCTCATTTGTACTCAGCAGTAGATTAACATCCCTCACCTGAATAGGTCAGAAAAAGGAAAAAACCCAAGAAATTAAATCTTTCTACTTACAAATGACATCATGTGTGTGCAGAAAATCCACCAAGAATATTTAGACCTAATAAGCAAGCCCGTTATTTGAAGAACCCAGAAAACGAAATAAAAACCAAGCATATTTTAGTAAGTGAGAACAGTATTATCTGAAAATGAAATTAAAATTTCTTTTAGGGTATCATCGGTAGCAATAAAATATTCAGAAATAAATTTAAAAGAGATGCGAGACATCCACTGAAAATTGCAAATTGTTGAAAGAAATGAGAGAGCATTTACAGCAGTGGAAAGGAATCTTAAGTGTATGGGTGGTGAGACTGAATATTATTTAAATAACAATACAGATCCTTTCCATCTATAGATTCAAACCAGTCTTTGTCAAAGTGCCAGCTGGTATGTTGCAGAAGTAAATGAGCTGAGGCAAAAATTCGTATGGAAATGCAGAAGATGCAAATTAACTGAAACACTCTTTTTCAAACCATTTTTATCTTATATTTAACATGAGCTCTACTCTGTCAACTTGATTGTTCGGTAGCTGCCCAGGGGATTGCTGGAGCACACTCTGGGCCATACCTGTGAGTCATGTAAGTGGGACCTTGGGGTCTACATCTGGTCCCTGCCCCTTCCTTGCTAACCTTGTTCCCTGCTCTGCTTCCTGGGTGCCATGAACTAAGCAGTTTTGTTCTACCACACTCTTCCATCATGATGTACCACACTTTTCTGGCCTTGGAGCCAGATGCCATGGACCGAATCCCCTGAAACCATGAGCCACATTAAACCTCTCTCCCTTACAACTGTGAGTGTTAAGCATTTTGTCTGGTAACCAGGAAAGCTAATACATACCCCTTTGAAACAAATTTCAAATTTTGAATACAGTATTGTGGAGTAGAGGGAAAATGATATAGAGCAAATTTCTAGATCTTACTTTCTAGTAAGTCAAAACTTCGTGAATGTTGATTAGTAGTTACTGAATCCCCCTCCTTAACATTTTAAAATAAAATGTAACTTTGTGCATGTACTAAAAATATTAAATTGCATAGTGTAAGTGGGTGAATTTTATGACATGTAAATTAAATATGGAGAAAGCCATTTCACTCATGCACACCAACACCACTTGGAGCCATCCATTAGGTGTTGAAAGGCAATATTAAACTATGAGTTTTCAGTAAATTATATTAAGTCCCTGAAGTTGAGGACTTCAATGCCCGACTCACTTTTGGATAATCTCTGCTGCTTTTGGAAGAGAGTTATAATTCCCAAGAGGCAAGATGAAGGCTGCAAGTTTTCTGTTACTTGGATAAATTCACTCAACTGAGGATCCTAATCTCTGTTTTTCGCTTAAAGCTACTCTTGGAAACATTGCTTTCAGAAATGTCTGTAATAAATGGTGCAGTTTCACTGATGTTCTGGGTGGTTTTGTGTTATCCAAGTCATTTAGTGATTCTCCTTTTATACAGTCTGAGCTAAAATCCAGGGATATGCTGCCTGAGTTTGGTGCGAGGAACTTCTATCCTTTTATCACTTTCAGAGTTAGAAGGTTTAACATTTGACAAGTGCAGTGGGGTAAATATATCTACTTACTCTTTTTTTTTTTCTTAAAGTGAATGCTGACAAGAGGTCATATTTTACTCTGAGCCATGGAATTTCATACTGTGTAAGCATAGAGTAGGTTGAATATTTGAAAGGACTGAGAGAGATTCTGAGTGTCCTTTGTCCAACCTCGGCATGGCCTGTGCAGAATTCCTTTCAGTTCAAGCTTTTTTTCTTATGATTGCCATGAAGTAGTCCTTCAAGTGGCTGACAGATGCTGTAGCATAAAAGCAGGTGCTCCAGAAATGGTCATTTCTTAGGGTGATGGGACCCCTCCCTCATCAGCCTGATGAGGTTTCCCTGGAATCGATGCCAAGCAAATCTGGCAAGGATTGGATGGAAGAATTCCATAACTGTGGTTTTTTTTTTTCTCAAGAAGCCAAAAAAAATACTGTGTACAAAACAGAACTTCTCAAATATTCCTCCAAATGTGTCTACAGAGCTGGCATTAGAGCAGGAGTCAGTGGATAGGGCCAGAGAAAGGCGAGCGTCATGGACACATCAACTGAGGCCGTGGGTAGGAGTGCCCCTGAGGATCATGGGAGCTGGAAGAACTCTAACTCAGGCCCTGGTGGAGAGGGCTGTGGAGGGGTGATGGCAAGGTTTAGCTTCATCTTAATATAGGACTGAAATAGACCACCTGGTACAGGGTAATATGCATACATAGAGAATTGACCAAGGTCAACATCTTAGAAATTTACTTCTAGAAAAATTTAAATTAAATTTTATTTTTAACTGATCCATAAAAACAAAAAACTGCAAATATTTGCACATGTGGTTTTCTTATGTCAGTGTATATTGTATAATGTTCAAAGGGAGGGAAGCATATTGGACTCCTCCAGCACTTATTATTTTTGGAGTGAAATGATTCAAAGTCCTTCCTTCTAGCCTTTTATTTTTTTTTTTTCCTGTAGCAAAAATTGCGCCTAAGACTGCTATGCTGAGCTATATCCACAGTCTTTTTTATTTTACTTTTTATTTGGAGACAGAGTCTCATGAGTCACTGTTGCTCAAATTGAGCTTCTACTTCCAGCCTTTTCAAACACATCGCACACAGTCGTTTCCTATGTTTATGGTGCGATAACGCACCAAATGTCTGCTT
The DNA here is from genome assembly GCA_004027455.1 of Hydrochoerus hydrochaeris. Taxonomy (NCBI): domain Eukaryota; kingdom Metazoa; phylum Chordata; class Mammalia; order Rodentia; family Hydrochaeridae; genus Hydrochoerus; species Hydrochoerus hydrochaeris. The sequence goes on along the minus strand of PVLA01000191.1, from coordinate 100,244 downwards.
CCTGCTCAGCTGTGTCCTAGTGCTTGATAAGTTCTTCCATCTTCCCTCCTCAGACTATCCCCAGCCTAGAGTGGCCACCAATCCCTATGAGATCAATTTAGAAATGCATCTATTAGGTTTTACATGTTATCCATTCTTTTGATTTGAACTAGAAAAGTGAACAAAAGTATCCAAAGTTAAATGCTCCATCTCCAATTTATAATGACGAGACTTCACCATGGGAGGCTCAAATTTTCAAGTGACAGAGGAGCCAAGAAGGGGAACAAGCACATTTCCAAGGTCAGCTGCAGAGGAAGAGAGGCAAGAGGATTCACCCTGCAAGATATCTTCGCATGACTGTTCCTGCAGACAACTTGGTGCTAAAAGCTGGAGCAAAGGATGGGAAACCGTCAAGTTCCACCACCTCATTTGGCAGAAGTGAGAAAAAGGATTGAAGTTCCAGGAGATAAAGTGATTTGCTGCTATTTGCAGAGATTAGTCCCTCACCCTAAGAGTATCCAGTGGTGTTCGTGCCAGCCCAGGTGGGCTATTCTCTGTTTGCAGAGAGCATAGTTTACTCCCTGAGTCTGAACTAGACCCTTAGCTCAGATAAGCAGCCCCGGGGATGTGGCACTGACGCACACCATCAATCACTTTCCACCCACCAGGTCCCTTTCTCTCTAGGGTGCCATGTTAGGAGCCCCTCCTTCCTGTTCCTGTAACCTGAACCTATCCAGCTTCCCCACTGTGCAGTCGAGGCTTGGGTGAGCATCCACCCAACACACACCCCAACATTTTTATCACTTTGACCAGGGTCATGATATCCAAGTAGTTGAAAAGAGATGGGGCTGGTCTTTGTGCTTCAAAAAAAAAAAAAAAATACAATAGCTTTGGAATTAAAGACTTTGGATTTCTTAATGTGATAAAGGCCATAAGAAAAGATAAAAGCCTGACAGACCCACTTTCCCTCATGACAAGGCCAGAAAAACTGCTGACTAACTCAAGTCAAATCTTTTGACCTGTGGTTAATAAAAATTTCTCTTGTATGATAAGTCCTAATTTTCAATGTTGCTAGGATATTTTTGTTTCCCTCTATTTCTACACAGGTACCTAATTAACAACCTAGGAGTGTCTTTATTAGAGCTGTGAGTCAGAAGTCATTGAAACCAGAGAATCAAGACATATTGTTCTAAAGCAACAGTTTCCTATATTCTGCATTTCAATGAGCTGTACCTTGGAGTCTATGAAAGTGAAGGCACCAGTTAACTTCAAGCAGCAAATGATAATCTGAAACTGGGAAAAATAAAATCTGATTTTTAAAAATCACTAGGGATGGAAAATTGCATTAAAGGACCTGACATCACCTCTTCTGGTGTTTTACCTGTTTCTATGGAAACATTGGAAAGATCAAATGCTTTCTGTGAGTTTCAGTGGACAAAGTAGCCTCTGTCATACTAAGTAGATTCTTTAATTCACATAAAAAAGCAAGCAGATAATGGGACTGTATACACTCATATTTTAAATAATTATATTCTTGTGATAAGTATCTTTTGCAAGTGCATTGCCATAATTTGATACCCTCTCCCCTTGTTTCTTTCTTTCTCTCCCATTTTCCATGAGTAACTCATGACAACCTATGGGGAAGAAGTGGAAGTTCTTCTAATCAGGCCTGTGTCAAAGAGCAAATAACTTAATCAAATGTCAAAAATCTATAGTGTGACACAAAACATACAAGGAATCAATATGGAGGCTGGAGAATCAATATGGAGAGGAGAGAGGAGATCTAAGCAACTTGAGATTCATAAATTTATACGGAAGGTGCTGGTGGTATCATTCCAGAAAACAGAAATTAGAGTTAAAATCCTTGGGGGAAGAGTTCTCAAGAAGATGAATTACAATATTGTCACCATCAAAAGAGACATGACAGAGTGACTTGGAAAAGATGGTGGATCGATAAGCAGCAGGATACAGAGCCTCCCTGAGAGAGACAACTCATGGCAGGATAAAACATCCTGGAGAGGTCAGGACAGAGGGAGATGGATCCTCTTGACCCAGGAAGAAACTAAAGGCAAAAAAGCTGGTCAAATATGCAGTCCCAGGGCTACCATTGGAGAAGCCACAGGGCTCTCACTGGAGCCACCTAAATTTGTGCCACCGTGACTGGCCAGAGCAGCCCAAACTCGTGTAGCCATGACCCACCAGAGCCACCCAAAATCACATTGCTGTGACTAGCTGGTTGCACTGAAGACAGAGGTTGGCAAGCCCAACAGAGAATGGAGCCAGCAAGGGACCTATGTTAACCCACAGTGAGTGCTCAAATAAGACCCCCAACTGGACAATATATTGGGGAATCGGGCAGGATGGGCCTGAACTAGGAATGACAATGAGTTCAGTTGATTGCTCCCTTCCCAGAGCAGATTGGTGGGATCTGCTTGGCCTGGTCATATCCCTGGCTGGGACCCAATAAGTCATCCCAAACCAATTCCCTACGTGCAGCACACACTAACGTGGTGAAGGCTCCCAAAGGTTGATTGGTCCAGTGGGGAGGGGCCGGCATATGCTGCCCCTGATTTCACCTCAGTGACCAAGAGCAAACTGGAAATGGCAGAAATCCCTAGCCAGCGTGCTTCAGAACCATAACCAACAAGGAAAGGGCCTGGGACTCCACTACACACCTGTATGGAAGAAACCAAAAACATGACACGAGAAAGAAACAAGAAAAAGCCCCCGGCCCCCAACTCTGAGAACATTGATCCCAGAGAGGTAAATACAAAAGAGATTAAGGGCAGCAAACATGCAACATCAGACACAGCATCAACGGACATAAAGAGATATCTTTGGGACCTCATAGATGGGCTCAAAACTGAAATTTTAAATCAAGTAAAGCAAGATATAAGATTAATAAAAGAAATGCTAAGCACCTCTCAAGAAGACACAGATGGAAGAAGGGAGGAAAACAAAAAAAGAGAAATGTTTGATAAAGAATATAAAGAAAATCTGGAATACATGAAGCAGATTCAAAAAGATTACCAGGAAATTAAAAACTCCATTGAAAGTTGGCAAAACTGCTTGAAAGAAACTAAGGATAGACTATCAAAACTTGAAGACAGGTTTGCAATGTGTGATCATGAAAGGAAAGATCTCTTAAAAATAACAAGGAAACAGGCAGTAACAATACAAAGGCTAGAAGATAACAAGAGAATCTATCACTTAAGAACAAGAAATGTGAGTGAAGAAGTAGGAGTAAAAACAAAGGAATTACAAAGACTATTCACAGAAATAATTAAGGAAAACTTCCCAAGCATAACTTCGCAAGCATAGGAAAAGAAAATGATATTCAGATGTGTGAGGCATAGAGAACTCCAGCCACCTAAAACTAAAACAGAGTTACACCCAGACATGATCAAGATACCAGAAATTCAACATAAGAACAGAATATTGAAAGCTGTCAGAGAAAAGAAACAGAGCACTTATAAAGGAAAACCCATCAAAATCATGGCAGACTTCTTGACACAGACCATCAAATCAAGAAAAGTGTGGAGCAAAGTATTCCAAACCCTGAAAGAAAATAACCTCCAGCGCAGATTGATGTACCCTGCAAAACTGTCTCTAGAAATTAATGGAGAAACAAGATGCTTCCATGACAAAGAGGAACTGGAGGAATTTGTGACCACCAATCGAACCCTACAAAGAATACTGAAGAACATTCTAGAGAAAGAAAAAAATACCAGGATTTCAGGAACAGGTCTTAATAAATGGAGCATCAGTAGAATGAAGGAGAAAAGTAGACAACCAATGGCAGAAAAATAGCATAGCAGAAATGAGGCAGAGAAGGTTGGCTATAATCTCTAACATAGATGGCCTTGATACACTTAAAAAAAGAAAGAAAGAAACACAGGCAGAGTAGATCAGAAGATAGGGTCCACCGAGATACACTGTATAGGAAATATAACCAACCTGAAAGAGGGTTTATGGACCAAAAATTGAATATGAAAAAACAGTTCTCTATGTGGCAGGGAACCAGAGAAAAATAGGGGCAACTCGACCACCACCTGCAGATAGGATGGAAAGACAGGAGACTTATGTGCAGTAGAGAACTACTCAGCTATAATGAAGGAAAACCTTGAGGCTTTTGTAGGTAAAGGAATACAACTTGAGATCAAGTCCAGGACTGAGAAGGTTCAGAACCACTTAGGTAAATAGCAGGTTGCCTCCCCCAATCTAAAAACTGAGGGAGTCAGTGGGACCCAAAATGTCCCTGTGGGAGTGAAAGGGGAGGAATAGTCTAAAACAAAGAAGGCAGAGGATATTGTTAATAGTGTACCAGGATTTAAAACCCACATTACTCTGCTTTGTTTAGATGGATTATTATTATTATTTGGTTGTATTATCATTATGGATTATTATTATTTAAAACCCACATCACTCCACTCTGTTAGATGGATTATACAGAGCACACCACTCTGTTTAAATGGATTATATTTTGTTCCAGTTTGTCAACTTGTACTAGATTTGAGGGTACAGACAGCTATCCTAAAAAATAGCAGGATATAGTATGATAATCATCCTTAATTTCCTATTAACTTAATCTGAAGCTCTGTATAACTTACACTGTTTTACCATGTCTGATCTTAATTGAATCTAGTTTGTTAGACTGCTGTTTTGTGTTGACAGATTTTATTCAAAGTTCTCATGATTATTAGTATCAAGTCTGAGAGTATAGGCAACTACACTGAAGATGACAAGATTCACTAGGATACCCACTCTGGTTTGATTATTACCTGCTTTTGAAGTTTTACAAAAACTGTCTACAATGTTTTATTTTTATTAATATTGTTATGTACTGCTATATTCAATTATACTATACCTGACGATATGGACAATTCTATTGAAGATAACAAGAGACAGCCCAGTAACCATTGTAGATCACCTTGTAATGTGGTTTTATATGAATTTTTCATTTCATGTTCTTACAGGAATTTATTTTGTTTTGTCTTGCTATGTTTTGTTTTTCCCTTTAATACAGAAAGGAGAGAAATGCATGTAGAGACTAATGCATGTGTAGAATCTATAAACAGTTTATGAGAACTGATTATATAATGCATGATGAAATGAACAAGTACTTTGAAGAAAAAGAGACACTACAGTACCCAGTGCTGATTCCACAGTGTCGTGATGTGAAAGCCAGAAATACTATTATTCTTTGTTCAGAGTGATTTTAGCCAATTTTGTTTTGTTTAATTTCAACATACATGAAGGTACGGACAGCTATTTTGAAGAGAATGAGAGACACCATGACAGCCATTGTTGACCTCCCTATTATCTGGTCTTGAAGACCTAAAATGCCTTCCTCATCCTGTGCAAATCAGTTCTGTACTGTTTTGTTTTGTATGAATTCATTGTGTGTGAAGATATGGACAACTATTTGGAAGAAAACCAGAGACAATATGATAGACAGTGAAGATCTCTGATGGTCTTGCTTTGAAATTTATGTCTCTTACACTGCTTTTTTGTGTTCCATTTTGTTCTGCTTTGTTGTGTTTAATTTTACCCTCTTTAAAATTAAAAAAAGAGGCATGACATTGGAGAATGGCCTTTAGAGTAGGTACTATGCAGAAGAATTGATTCAGTAACAAAAAATTACTTCTACTTATATCAACTTTCTTTTAAATACATCCTTCTCTTAAAACCCATTATTTATGTTTTCACTTTGTTCAGGAATTCCATCAAGGTATAATTGCTTAAAACACATAGAATCAATTTACAAAAAAATGTATTTTAAGTAGATAGACAGCTCTATGAATTTTCAGAAATACATGAGTCACTATTACCATCAGGATACAGAATATTTTCATCATTACAAAAAATTTCTCCTATTCCTGCTCACTCCATACACACCACTCTATACTCCAAAAAATTAATCTTCCGTTTTATGGGTCTATGAAAGTAATTGCTTTTTTCCTAAATGTTGTGCATGATGAATCAAACAATGTGTATTACTGTATGTTTGTCTTTTTCTTTCAGAGTAATAATATGAAATTCCTCCTCGCTGTATGTGTAAGGATCTTGTTTATTTGTTAAATAGTACTTGATTTTATAGTACTCAAATGTATATAGATGGTATTTTATGGCATTGAAACTATATTTGTAGATAGTATTTTCAATTATATTGTATAAAAATCATTTGTATAGAGGTATCAGCCTATTGGTGACTATTTGAATTGTTTTCAGTTTTGAGATACTGCAAATAAAGTATACTTACAAAAATATTTTCATAACTTCTGATTATATGCTTAGAAATGGAATAATCTGAGTGTTCCTTAAGTGTTTATTTATTTTTTAGAAATTGGCAAACTCTACAGAAAGCAGCCTTACCATGGTACCCACCCAGAAGCACTGGATGAAGATCCTCTACATTTTAATACATAACATTTAAAATACAGACACGTGACTGAGGGTGTAGAGATCTCACCGTGGTTTTAATTTGTATCCTTGGAGCATCTCCTCACCGACCTTTTCCTGTGCTTAGCGAGCACTTATATATCTTACTTTCTAAATGTTAGTTCAAATCTTTGCTTATTTCTTACTGGAATTATTGTTAAATTATATGAGTGTTTTTTAAAATCACTTCTGTGTTTTCCAAATACTTTCTTTCTGTGGATTTTTTTTCTGTTTAAAATAATGTCTTTAAAGAGAATGAATAAATTCTGAAAAATTCGTATGCCACTTTTTTCTTTGGTGATCATGTTTTCCGGGTCCTATGAATAAAATGAGTGTGTAGCCTAAGATCACAAAGGTTCTTTAAAAGATGGGAGGCTGTCAGACAGCGCTGACTCTTATGGGGGTTGTGCGACACTGTAGTTGGGGTGTGACTGCCTGCAGTTACTAGGAATAACTGATCCCTCTTTCTCTCATTGGCTTCAAGTATCTTCATATGAACATTTCATGATCTAGCATTGTTATGTGAATAAAAAGCTATTCATGATTTTTTTGCTACTGACGTTTTGTTGTCATGTTATTTATTTATTATACTTCTAAGTGGAACAGGGTTTTTTCAGTGTAGAGTCCCCAAACCTGGAATTCATTCTTCTGAGTGACACATGTAGAGAGTGAGTTCAGTTTTCCTTCCACACTAATGCCCTGTGGACCCATCACAGTCTACGGGAAGGGTGTCGCTTACCTTTGCTCTGGAGCGTGGTCTTGGTCATGGACCGGTGCCTGCACTCGGGCAGTTGCATTTCTGTAGCACGTCATCCTGTGCTATTATTTCCAGGACCTTAGAAATGGCAATAATAAGCATCCATATTTCATGCCTGACATCAGATAAGAGGTGTCTAACATTTCACCAGTAGAATACACCCTGTAGATTTTTTTGTGTCTATACTTTCCATTAAATGGAGTGAATTCAAACTCACTGCTGATTCAGCAAGTTGCTTGTCAGGCTTCATGGATGTTCTAATGGCATGGCGTGGCATGGCATGGGGTGGCGTGGCATGGCGTGGCGTGGTTGGTGTGGCATGGCGTTGTGCTGTACTCTGTTTGACAGTGTGGGGTGCTGTGATGCAGTGCAATTGATGAGACGGCCCACTGGTGAGCTATGTCAAACATGTTAGAAATTAACAAGCTGAAATAAACACTTATAGGAACAGGAAACCATAAGTTTATAATCCAACTGAAAAATTCTGGTTCCTGGAACCATCATAGCTTTTACGACATCACAGCACAACTTATCACTCACCTTTTTATGATGCTGGTGTAAACAATCCTTCTGAACTGCCAGTCACATACAATACAGCACATTTGATTATATAAAGTGCAGAGTACATGATGATAATAAATGACTATTGAGTGGTTTAGGAACTGGCAGAACGTTTGATCTTCATGAGTCTCAGGTTACCACATCTCTTGATTGCATGTTTTGTGTTGTGGTCTGCTCATCACCAGCTGTAAGTGTGAAAATTCTGTTGTTGATGTTGGCAGTGGGAGGCCTCGCAAGGTGATTGACTTGGGAACAAAACTGGGATGACGGTGTTCATGAAGGTGTAAAATCAGGGGCACTCTGATTTTACAGAGTCAAGTACGTCCTGTGATGCCAAAGCTCTGATCTTGAAAAACAACAATCAAGTAATGGGAGCTGTTAAAGTTTCTTCTCCCAAGAAGATGATGGGACTCATAAATCTGTGAAGAGCCTGGAACTGTGGGGAAACATCTAGTGATCAGAGCTGAAGGCCGGTCCCAGCGGCAGCTCACTCTGTCATCATGATCACGGCCAAGGCAAAACAAGGGATTTTTCTCCTTGTTTTCTATATTGAAAAGAAATGGTGGCCACAGCTACCATGCTGAATTTTCACTCTTGGGTGAAGTGCTCACTCTTGGGTGGAGTCAACAATGTGAGAATCATCATTCTTTGCATAATGAGAAAGAGTGGGGAGTTGGGGTGTTAATATGAAGACAGCTGAAAAATTGTTTGGAGATTGTGTACCAGCTGATTGTGGAGGGAAATGACTTATGAGGGCCAGTTGCCTGTGTCAGTCAAAAATCCCTATTGTGGAAATATCAGAAAGACTGTCATCCACACAGAGGCCAAGCCACGGAAAGGTTTTGAAGGTTTCAAGGACAGGACAGCAGGCTGGTGTAGGGGTGATGCTGTGAGAATCTCAGCACCTTTGGGATGAACACACACTGTCACTGTCCTACCAGAGCCACAGGGAGTCATGGGGCACCCAGCCCCTGTTCCCAGAGGCCTCCCTGCATTGCTGATATCAACAAAATGCAGAAGTAATGTTCGGACACTAAGAAACCTGACAAGATTTCCCTTTCCAAGTTTACACAGATTCACTCTGATGTTCACACACCGATCACACCTCTGAATAACGTGTTTCTCAGAGTGTATGCCTGCTGCCGAGTGACACCTGACTATAGATGGCTACATGCAGGTGGCCTGGCTGCCTTTGGTCACCATTTCCTATTCCAGAATCGAGGAAGCCATAGTTCCTGTGTTCTGTTTGATGGGTTTCATTATCTCATTCATTTCTTCTGTTTTCCCAGTTTCTACTCCTGCTCTCATCTTAGCAAGCAGGATGTGGCCATTTCACTTGTAAGCTCTACCCCTCTTCAAAGTCATCTTCAGGACTCTAGGGCTGAAACTCCTCTGGAGAAAGCTGCTGTTATCCAAATAGACTTCCCCTAGCTCAGCTGAGAATTCCTTTTTGGTACTATTGTCTTCCACTTTTGGGGTGAAAGTCAACCTCCTTGGTAGAGTAGACAGACATCAAGTAGGAATTAAAGCAAGCAGAGCTTCTCCCCTACTTTTCTGCCCATGCTGGCCTTGTGGTTGCTTCATGTACATAGGAGAGAGAAGGGCTCTGGTAGCAGAGAATTATCAGCAGTGCAGCTGAGAAACCTGGCAGCCTTGGACAGAGGCCTTCGATCCCCTCCGCCTGGGTTTTATTTCTATCCCAAACACGGATGATAATATGATTAGGGCCACCTACAGTTAACAAGGCAATATGGCTTTAAGTGTTTAATCTGTAACACAATGTCTGAAACATGTAATAATAAGAAAGCACCCCGATACAAGGTTGTTGGCACACATCTCCCAACTTGTTACATCCTGGTGTCCTCAATAGCTTCCATGGTTTTCTTTGGAGTGTGACAGTGGGTTAGTGAACATCACATTTATTCTGCACTAGCAAGACACTGTGTTGGAAAAGTGGCCAAGCCATGCTCTGTGTATTCTAAGTCATCTGGGTCCTGACTGATGTAAGCAAATTGTTTCCATTTCCATACTTTACACATGAGATGGAATTAAAGGAATAGATAAAGACCTCACAAAATAGCAAAAAATGACCAACACATTGTCTGCAGTGCCTCCTGTAAGTCACCTGTGAGCAAAATTTGAGCTGCCCACTCTGAAAATATTTCTGTAGCATCTTCTGATACATGGTGGTTTTAGTGTCCTTTTCCTCCAAAATAAGGAAATTCAAATTGAGACAAATAAAGGCACTGATTCCAGTATTTATGAACTTGATGAGGGCATGGATTTTCATATAAACTTATAGGCTAATTTTACAACAAAAGAGTTTGAATAAGTGCAGACCTCTTGAATATTTATGAAACCGTTGTTCAATGTTTTATGTCTCACATTATTAAACTATACATTAAATATTATAAAACTCAATAATAAGTCATATAAATGGATGTAAGTCTTGGAGTTCAGAAATACATTTAAGTAACATGAGACACAAAGAAAATTCATATGAGGTAGAAGCAAGAAGTATCAAATTAATATAAAATATCATATGGTAGTAAGAAGAGTGATAGGAAAAAACTGTGCCCCACAATTTCACTTGTGCAAAGGAGGTGACATGAGGAAAAAAAGGCTCATCCTCTATTTATATTTCCACTTTGAAGGATGGAGCTAGAAATGCCAGAGTAGGTGCCAGGATTTTTGTAATCAGGAAGGCATTCAAATAATTATCATGTCAAGGGGAGCCAGACCTGTGCCATGAGGGGAGCCAGACCCACACTGCGAGGTGAGTTCCAGCTAGGTGGTGCTGGCCCAGGGAGAGTTTGGGGCCATCGCTCAAAGCAGTTGGGTGCCCGCCAAACCCCCTAGGACACTGCACTAGGCTCAAAGTCATCATGGGCTTGAGTGGACCATGCCCAGCGAACTTGATTCAACCAGGGGAGCCAGGCCCACACTGTGAGGGGAGCCAAGGCCATGTGAGTCCCAGGAGCCAAGAGAGTAGAAGGTGATTTCCAACACACCCAAGGAAAGCTTTGGAATATCACTTGAAACACAGAAATTTAGGAAAATGACAAAACGAAAGATCAAAATTTAATCTCAAACCTCCAACCCATTCAAAGAAAGCCTAAGAACCATGAACATAGAGGAAAATACTAGTTATACACCTGAAATGCCTGAAATGATATCAACTGAAATAGAGAAGCAAGTATGGGAAGCTATGAAGGAACTCAAATCAGAAATAATCTCCCAGTAAAAGAAGAAATGATAAAAGTAGTGAAAGAAATACTGAATGCATCTAAAGAAAACACAGCTAAAAAATTAATGGAACAAAACAAAAAGAATCTCTGAATGAACAGTATAAGAAACAAAAAGAATGCATGAAGCAGATTGAAAGAATACACAGGAAATCAAAAATTCTATTGAGAGTTGCCAAAACCACCTCAACAAAAGTGAAGATAGAATTTCACACCTCAAAGATAAGATTCCAGATAGTGAACAGGAAAGGAAAGATCTTCTAAAAATAACAAGGAATCAGGAAAGAACAATTCTATAGCTGCAAGATGATGCAAAGAAAAATAACATAAGTTTAATAGGGATAAATGAAAAAGAAGGGTACAACACAAATGATATCAAGAGGCTGTTTACAGAAGCAATAGCTGAAAATTTCCCAAACATGAGACTGGAAACTGACATACAGATTAGTGAAGCATATAGAACTTCAAATAGCCATAACCAAAACAAACTACACCCAGACCTATAATAATCACCCAGAAATCCAACATAAGAGCAAAAAAGTAAAAACTGTTAGAGGGAAAAGACAGATCACCTATAAAGGAAAACCTATTAGAATCACAGCAGACTTCTCAACACAAACAATGAAGTCAAGAAGAACATGGAGTGAAGTATTTCAGATCCTAAAGGAAAACAACTTCCAATCCAGACAGTTGTACCCTGCAAAACTGTCCTTCAAACCGGATGGAGAAATAAGATACTTCCATGACAAAGAACAGCTGAAGAACTTCATGATCATCAAAACAGCCCTACAAAGAATACTCAAAGACATTCTAGGTACATATAGGAAAAAAACCACTAAGCAAGACAGACAATTAAACAGAATGGAAAGGTAAAGATACAACAGCAGAAAGATAGCATGTCAAAAATACACCAGTATATAACAGTTATAACCACTAATGTAAATGGCCTCAATTCACCAATTAAAAGAAACAGACTGGCAGAATGGATCAAGAAACAATGTCCAACCATATGCTGTCTACAAGAAACCCATTTAACCCAAAAGGAAACTCATAGACTGAAAGTCAAAGGATGGAAAACAATGCTCCATACAATAGGAAAAAAAGTGGGGGTAACTATTCTGTTTGCAGACTATGTGAACTTCAATCCAAGAATGGTCCAAAGAGATAAAGAAGGTCACTACATACCAGTTAAGGGAAAACTTCAAGAGGAAGAGATAACAATCTTAAATATATATGCACCAAATTCCAGAGCACCCAGTTACACAAAGCAAGTATTAACAGAAATGAAAAATCAAATAAGCAATAATACAATTATAACAGGAGACCTTAACACACCATTGACACAAGAGACAGATCAACTAGACAGAAAATCAGCAAAGAAATAACAACTGAATCATACCTGTGAACAAATGGACTTGATAGACGTATACAGAGTGTTTCATCCAACAACATCAGAATATACATTCTTCTCAGCAGTACATGGGACATTCTCTAAAATAGACCATATACTAACCCACAGAACATATTTAAGTAAATGCAAAAGAATTGAAATGATCCCATGTATGTTATCAGATAATAGAGCCATGAAACTGGAAATTAATGAAAAAAAACTGCAAAACCCCCACAAACACATGGAAATTGAATAATACACTCTTGAGCAATCAATGAGTCACAGAGGAAATTAAAGAAGAAATTAAACAATATCTACAAGCAAATGAAAATACAAATACAATTTACAGTAATCTGTGAAGTGCATTTAAATCAGTACTTTGAGGAAAATTTATTGCATTGAGTTCACACATTAGGAAAACAGAACAAACACAAATAAGCAACCTGATACTACACCTCAAACAGCTAGAAAAAGAAGAGCAAGCCAAGCCCAAAGCCAAAAAAAGAGAGGAAATTATAAATATCAGAGTAGAAATTAATGCAATACAGACTAAGAAAGCAATACAAATAATCAATAAAACAAAGAGTTGGTTCTTTGAAAGAATAAATAAAATTATAAGCCCCTAGCCAAACTTATTAAAAAAAGGAAATAAAAGACTCAAATTCATGCAGGAATTTGAAAAAGGTTAAATCACTACAGACTCTGTGGAAATACAGAATATCATCAACACCTATTTCAAAACTTCTACTTTCTTAGGTTCGATAACACCGAAGAAATGGATAGATTCTTTGAAACATATGAACCACCAAAGTGGGATCAAGAAGATGTAAAACTGCTGAATAACCCAATTTCTATTAATGAAATTTAAAATGTAATTAAGTCCTTACCAACAAAGAAGAGGCCAGGCCCAATGGATTCGCTGTGGAATTCTACACGAAATACAAAGAAGACTTAATGCCAATACTCCTCAAACTCTTCAATGAAATTGAAAGGGAAGCAAATCTCTCTAAATCATTCCTGGAAGTAAATATTACTCTACTACCAAAAGCTGAGAAAGACCCAACTAAAAAAGAGAACCACAGGCCAATCTCCCTAATGAACATAGATGCAAAAATTCTCAATAAATCAAACTCACATGTATAAATACCATATAGTCTCCCTAGTGTAAGAAATGGTAAGAGTACATAGGATTTTATGGTAATTATGGTTCCCCATTATATTGTTTTGAAGTCTTATAATGTTTTTATTCATTGTTTGGAATGGTTTTATTCTGTTTTTTTTTGATCCTATTATGTGTGATGGTGTGAACTGCTACTTTGAAGAAAACAAGACAATGTGGCAACCATTGCTAATTTAATATCATCTTGCTTTGAAGTTGTAACATGCTTTTGTTCTTCCATTACCACTGTTTCTATCATGTTGTGTCTTATTGGATTTTAGTATGTATGATAATATAAACAAAATTTTTATGGAAAATGAGATATAGTAGCCATTGTTCATCTTCTGTTATTTGATTCAGAATGCCTTGTAATACTTTCATTCTCTTGAATGGTTTTATCCTATTTTGTTTTGTTTGATATTATTGTGTGTGAAGCGAAACTCAACTATTTCAAAGAAAGAGATGCTATGACAGCTACTGTTAATATCCAATTGTCTTGTTGTGAAGCGCTGTGTTGCTTACATTGTTCTGTTCTGATCTGCTTTGTTCTGTCCTCTTTTGTTTGATTCTCTGTAAAATAAAATAAAAGAATTGTCATGCCAAAGCAGATGAAGACCCATAGTTTTAAAGAACATGGGTTTGTATGCCAGAGACTGACTTGGCTGACCGAGAACATCTTGGTTTGTTGGTTGGGTTCTGCCAATGCTTTTGATGAACCAAGGTTTGGAAATGTGTCGTCTCCTTCCCAGGTGGGACAGTAGCACCTGGAAGCCTCACTCATCTGTAGAGTTTGCTGGGATAACTTGTTCCCTTCAGTCAGAAATATCCATGTTACCTGGACCTGTTGCCAAGAATGGACCAGCTGCCCAGTGGCTGCCTGACATATAACCGTATGTCTCGGTGGGCTTAGTGTGAGATACATTAAAAGGGTGACAGTTTTAGAGCAAGGTAGGTGAGGAGAGTGAAAGACAATACTAGTCCTTCATTGAGATTTAGTGCATGCTAGCGACCATGACAAAAGTGTGCGTTACTCAGCTTATTTAAGTCTTCTGTTCCCGCCATGAAGTACTTGCCTAGTTGAAGCTGTGGAGACCGCGGGGTAGAGCAGTGCCCAACTGGGGTGTTGCAGTCTGTGACATGCTGCAGCAGGTGGCCCATTTCCCACCAGGTACCTGGGGCCCACCAGGGATGGTTCCATTTCCAGGGCTCTGCTCTCCTAGGAGAACATAAATTCAGTGTGTGTGCCACCAACTCCCAAGCTTTCAATTGGAATCACTTTGAATCTCTGTATTAATTTGAGAAAATAAAGTTCCTGACAATACTGAATCTTCCTTGTTCCCATTGTTTAGAATCCCTTGCTGTTATTTTTATTTAGGGTTTCATTAAAAGGAGGGGTTTAGGTAATGCCTAAATACAAAAAAGAAAGAGACTAAACTGCCTCCATGTATGATTTAGCTTTAAATTAGTGGAGGTGTCTTAATCCAAACACAGGTAAGGTAGCATCTCCAGGATTCCACACTCAGTGATCAAAATGCTGCTTGTATGTCACCAAATTGGAATATGCTCAGGAGGCTTTCCCCCTGCAAGGATATTACAGGAATAAATATGTTCATATAGTATGTTTCATGTAGCTTTGCTATCATTTAATTTTAAAATACAATATTTAATTCATCCACAATGCTTTTAGGCATTAAGTATAAAGAATTAGTCACATTTTTTCCTGCAAATGTTTGCACAACTCTTTCTGCTCTTTGAAGATCTAAATAACTCACCTATTGTATCTATTTTGAAGCATTTTTATTAATCTGAGCATATTTCTAAATTTTATTGATTATTTTACATAGGTTTTCTACTGCTTTGTAAACACATTAGTGCATTTTACTGTACATATTTTACATTTGTATGCAAGTAGTTTACAAATCACACTCAAAAATTCTTTAAATAGCGAATCTATGTACCATTATTTTTAGATATACCATTCACATTTTTTTTACTCCATCTGTTCTCTATAATCACATCGTTGTGTAACTGAATCCCAGTTTGAGGAACCATAAATCACTTTTCCCTGTTTTTTATTCTGTAGGCTGGAAGTTTGTCCAGTACCCTACTAGAGATTAAAGGGAACCAGAGAAATGGGAGGGTCATCTTCCTCTGTTCTAGGAATAGTAAGAAGTGAGTACTTGTATCTCAAGGAAATGTTTTTTTTTTATTTATTGGAATAAACTGCCCTCCATTTTCTGTGTGCTTCGTTTATTCTTCACTGAAATGATCTCTCTGGCTTAGGTAGTATTTGGAAATGGATAAAAAACATACTCTTCAATGATTTATCATCTTCTGCATAACACTGAGAGAGAGGAAGGCACCAGCAAGGTTTAAAATTGAGTACACCATCAAGCTACGAAGGTGGGAATTTATAGGCAGTTTTAAAATGAGTTGAAGGGAACAAGGTGTGCTTTCTTAGTTCTTTTCTTATTGGTATATGTTTGCAGTATAACAATCACATTCTTCTTTGGGAATTGGAACACATATGTGTAGCATTTAAATCATTTTTACTTTCTGTTCTCCTCCTCCTCCTCCTCTCATCTCAACCCATTCCCGGATTCCCAAATTTGTCCTTATAGAAATAAACATGTCTATTTTATGTATAAAGGTATAGGAATAGCACAGGGTTACTGTGACTATCAGGTAAACTGATATATGCATTCTAACTACCTAATGCAATACCTCAGGAATATTATTCCTTAAGTAAATGACACCTGTTCTTTTTAAATGTATTTTGTATTTTATGATCACGTGCAGTTACACGAATGAGGCATTTTCACCTTAAGAAAACACTGTGAGTTATGTCCATTTCCTCAGTTGACAAAGTCACACGTAGACTGTTCCCAGGGGCTGAACAGGGACTGTGCCTCGCTATGACTCTGGGGCAACACCAAGCAAAAGGGACAGAAGAGCAGTCGTAGTTATCTTTTCTTGAATGCGTACAGCTGTGACTGTCTTTATTACACACTTTATTGTGACACCAAGTCCTCCCACAGAGCTATGTGGAGTAGTTTCCTCGCTATTGACCTAAGAATCTGTGCACACCAATTCTCAAATAACGTAGGAGATCGTGTGTTATAATAACATCATTTATGCTACAACACTGCAGGTAATAACAGAGTGGTGATTTTTTTCTAGATAAGAGGAAGAGGACACAGGTATATACCGTGGTATCCGAGCTGTGAATTCCACTCTGCTGGTCATGGGGGAGCTGGCTTATCCCCCAGTACCTGTATCGGTGTGATAGAAAAATTTTCAACAGAAGTGACTTCTCCATGGCCTGACTGCCTCTTTGCTGTGAGGGCTGGTGAGCTGTGAATGCTTTTCACAGTGAAAACCGTGGGTGGGAAATGAGCCTCTGATTTCCTGCCGTAATGCAGCTACCTCACCTTAAGTTACTGAGAAACCACATAGCACTGTAATAATGACCTTAATGCAGCAAGGGGAAGGGAACTTCAGCCACGGGATATGTCTCTGTGCATAGGTTTTGCACAGTGCTCCCAATGAGAAGTTCCAGAGCTTGGCTGGCTGTCCTGACCCTAGTTTACCCCCGTATGCCCATGCTGCATCCATCTGAAGCCTGAGTTTGTTGACTCAGTGTAATAAGTCACTGACCTAGAAGTATTTGTCAGGAAATCCCTTCTATATTAGAGACAGCGATGGTTTCCAAATACCAAAGGGCCATCCATCACATTTAAGAAAAGAAAATGGAAAAAGGAACCCAGGTGCAGAGCTGTTTGGTATTGGCTGAGGCAAACACAAAGAAGACGGAGGGTGTCCCTGAGCTGGGAGTGCTGAAACAGAAGTGAGAGGAACGTGCTCCACAGACTCGAAGACAACATTGTGGTGGTGTGAGGATGTGGCAGGATGACGTCTGTAGCTGGCACATCTGCAAGTCTGAGTCATCTTGAGTCAGGAGGTCTATCCAGATGTATTATGACAATGACTCCAATGTATGTATCTTCAATTAAAAGTTAAATTACCTATGCTATGCACATAAATGTATGCCCATAATTTGATTTGAAAAGTACAACCCAGCCAGGCATGGTGGTGCACGCCTGTAATCCCAACACAAGGGAGGCTGAGGCAGGAGGATCATTGCAAGTTTGAGACCAGCAAGGCTACAAAGTCAGCTCAAAGTCAGCCTGAACTGCATAATGAGACCCTGTCTCAAAAAAGGCAAAACAAACAAAGAAAAGTACAACCCCCCCAAAAAAAACCCATGTAAATTTCTCTGTTGCTTTATTGAAATTTGAGTGTTAGAATTTTCTAAACTATGAGCATTTTTTAAACTGTCTGGCTCTCCAATTCATTATCTTTCATGCACAAGATAGGGATACTTGTAAAATAGTCTCTTCCAGGTTTTGAAGATAAAACATCAAGTGTCTTTCTCAGCATTTGATGGCAGTGATGACTGATGCTAAGGTGAGTGATTATTTTTTTCAATAAATTATAAATGGCCACAAAACTCTGATGCAGACATAGATGAAAAAGAATATTTGGGACAGATTTTAGAGGAAGGATTCCTGCAAAGTTGGTGAATTATTGGGTGAGTGGATGGAAGAGTTAAAATTGATTGATACTGACATATCAAACTCGAAGAACTTGAGTGATTCTCAGCCAGCATGCCATACGAAATCTGATTTGTAAAGGAAGGTAGAGATCTAGGAAGAATGAATAGCTGACCAAATGGCCCTCCCTTAATTTAATGAATAAATTAGCTCAAGCCATAGTGTAGATGCATGACCCTGTAGTCTCTTAGGAAATTCACAAATTCATGGTCAGGACTCTCAGTAATATCTGTAAGAGAACTGTTTTTCCAGATAACCTGATAACATTAGTAAATCAGTCATGAGAGCATGATGGATTAATTTTATTGAGTCATAGGAAGGTTATTTGTTTCATGCTGAAATTTTTCAGAAACTTGGGCTATCTTAGTAACTATTCCATGCACAAGAAATCATTGTAACTCAGCACTTTAATAGCTATGTGCTCCCAATAGCAAGACAAGTCTGTCCTTGGAAGCCTGCAAGTATTTACTACAAGCGTGAGCAGAGACAGCTACTGAGTGCAGATTAAAAAGGCACACGGGCAGCTGTGCTTGTGGGAAATGTTGGAAGATACATGCTGTGAAGCTGATACTTCAAAAACTACAGGGAAATCAGAGGAAAAACTACTAATTTGGTACATTGAGTAAAAAAAAAAATCACCAATGTCTCATTAATATTTCTTGACACCCTATAAAATGTATTCACATACCCCAGCTGATAAAGCACTTTCACAAGGCTGAAGGAAATATGTTCCATTGCATAATTAATTCAGTTACTTTTAAAATCACATAATCTGGATTGGAAACTTGGTTTTTTGAATTCAAATATCTCAGCTCTTCTACACCTCTTGAGATACTTTCAGTGAGCTCCCAAACTATTTCTGTATCAAATACCTTTCTCCTTCATCTATCCTTTCTACCACTATGTGATTATCCTTCATCAATATACAGACTGTTCTTTTAGTCAAATTCATTTATTTCCACAAGAACACCCAAGTTTGATACTGAAGACCACACAGCAAAACCCCTTAAGACGCTTTCACCATTTGGCATACTGGGGACAGCACAGCTTGCTAGGCAAGAGTTCTACCACTGAACCCAGCTCCAGCCCCTGTATCATATTTCCATGTGTGGGCCACACAGGGTAGCCTTTAAGCTCTGTGGAAAGGAATGTTGCTGTATTGTTAAGATTAATAGAAAGCCAGGAAACATTTAATCAGGTTGATGATGCAGTTATTATGTTGGGTGATGGAGAATGAAGATGAATAGAAAGAAGACATTATTGTCCGCAGGAGGAAGGCAGGGTGGTGGCAATGGATGCAATTCAGTTTACTTCACAAGGCAACGATATTTTCTGCAAACTTTGTATTCATCTAATAAGTAACGTGCAATTAAACTATTTTAATGCAGTAGTGGCGTCACTGTGCCAGGGTTAAACCAGAGACTGTTGGTATGGACAGAAGTCAGCTCCTGCAGGCAGAGACTGGTGTGTGTCCTGGACGGGGTCAGCTGTGAGGGGCTACGATCAGCCAGGGAGCTCCAGAGGAGGGAAGCACTGGTCACATTAGCCAGTTGGGCTCAATGAAGAGCACTTAGCTTGTTTTTCACTGGATTAATGTGATTGATTTCCTCACCGACATGTCAGGACTCTGCCTGGTCAATGTCAGTCTCACTAGAGGATTCTAGTGGAACCAGAGCTTTCAGTACACATGGAAAACAAACATGGAAAACCAATACATAACTGCATAATTATTTCATCCTTGAAATGTATTTAGAAGAAATTTGAAGCAATCAACATCTTTATCACCAGCATCCAACTTGGAAGGAGTGAGAGATCACTGCCAATGACCCGTCCTACAGATGCCAAGGTCCCCCAGCTGACTGATGCCCACAGCAGCTAATTGTGCCCTTGCAGAGTGGGCAGGAAAGGGCTGGAAACTGCAGCTTGGTTACCTGGCTGCTGCCTGATTTTAAAATTTTCTTTTACAAAAAGCTGGTAATTGAAAAGCACCCGTGAGCCTTGGAGTTCCAGCTTGGATTCTGCAGTGTTTGCAGATCCCTCAGCTTTGAGTGTGTGCGTTCTGCACTTACTTGCTCCTTCCCAGGGCCTGGCCAGAGGGTCTGAAGCTGATCCCCTAGAACATGGTTCTGTGTATGTGTTCCTCCATCTTTCTGATACACGTGCGCGTGCACACACACACACACAAAATCTGTTTTGAGTAAACAGTTACTAGAAGCTCTGACCTTGAATTTTTCCTTCTGACTATATTTTGTCTTCAAGAATAAAAAGAACCAACAGGAAGTTTTGTGTGGAAGTTTCCATGAAATCCTAGACATGCCACACACAAGTGCAATAGTGGGATGAAGCTCAGTTTGGTCCTTTTTTGATGACTGCAGGTCTATTAGGTCTATTATATCTTTGCTGGGCAAAAGAAAAAAAATATATATATATTAAATATAAAACTTTCTCTGCCATTTCTTCAAATATGTAGCAAGACTAAAAGCACAAACTTCCATTTTCTTTGCCAGGCTGTTTCATAGAGGAGAAATACTATCAACTTGTTTTTCACAGATATTAATATCTGAGAAAACCATCAGCAGGTGAAAAGAGAAAAAACCCCAGCAAAAGCAGTGTGAAATGTGAAGGCCAGAGAGAAGGAAAAAATATCCAGCAAATTCAGCAGGAAGAAACTGGGAAGAAACTCGTGTTTTTCCTTAGGGAGACAGAGGTCCTGCCGCCTGCAGCACCACCCACCGTTAGCTGTTTTAACAGTGCTTAGTGTGTTACAGCATTTACCCTTTGCAAACTACTCCCTCGGTCCCAGAGCTTCTTATTAGACATCTCAGAACGAGACAGAGCATTGCAGATTAATCCTGATTTGAAAACAAAACAGTTTGAGCAGGATGTGAGATAAGGGTCTCCGAGATTTGGAATGTTTGAACGAAAATTCTGAGCCTCTTCTGACTTGACTCACTATTTTCCGTTGATCTCACCAAGGATGCAAAACTGTAACCTTGTAAAAGGAAGCAGAAACACCAAAACGGCACCCAGGATTTGGAGGCAGATTTATTTATGTCGACAGACACTGATGGGGATCATTCCCAGTATATCAGGCCCCGATCCCTGGTTGTCTGGGCCTTTTATGTGATACACAAGCAGGTGGAACAAAGGAAATACAAAGCCAGGACAGAACAGGGTGGCAGCTCTCCTGCCAGGGTGAGAGCATCAGTAACAAGGGGAGATTAATGATAGTCGCTTCCTGAAGCTCGGTGCAAGGGTGCAATCAGACATCTGCATGTTGTTATGCTCTCATGGCTACAGGGCTGAAGAAAGTAATTACAAAGCCATGAAGCAGTCGCAGAACTAGGCAGTTTCAAAAGAACAAAGTTCTAAAAGGAATAACTCTTGTGTACAGTTTTCCCCTTTCAACCTTATATGGCAAACTGGTCCTCTGTTCTTGGGAAACCGTTGTGGGGAAGGTGAGCTTCTTCCTGGGCTTGTGACACTGAGGAAAAGTCAATATTGAAAATTGTGATGCTTTTTTAATCAAGGGTCAATAAATATTAAAAATTCAAGGCTTTATTTTTTGATATTTCTCTTGTTAAATACTCACTGTTTAATATAGTAAAGCACATAAGATGAAAATGCATAATTCATGCATAGAAATATTCCATAGAATAAGCACGGGTGTCAGACACCCCAGCAGTAGCCCTTGGTGACAAAATGGGCCTTGTGTCCTGCGGGCTTAGCAGAGCACCCGTCTTCCTCTTCTCAGGGACACGGTCTCCCTGCTGTCTCTGGGTCCACATGCTCTTCTTTCTCCCCTTCTTGCCCAAGTTTGGCCCTTGGGGATTCAGTTCAGCCTTCCTCTGCTCCAGGCAGCCCCCTGCTCCTCGGCTGCTTAGTGGTCTCCACACCCTGTGTGTCTCTGGGAATTGATTGTGCTGCCCCCACTGGCTGTCTTTGCTTCTCCTCCATGGATCTACCATTTCCGGCAGAAAGCACACTGCTTACTCACCAGCACCCTCTTCATCATCTGCTTCTGCAGGGTCTCCTTACCTTGCTCCGTGGCTTCAGATGAAACTTTAAAAACGGTGTGTCTCTGTCCAACATTGCCACTTACAATCTGCCTTAACAAATGTGTGCCAGAGTCTGTCAGTTGTACACACATGTACACACACACACACACACACACACACACCAACACACTCACTCCCACCTCCCCATTGTTCCCCCTGGAGCCCAAGATAAGCTCCTCATTCCTGCTCTGCAGACCTTTGCCTTGACTTTAGCTAGAACCTCTCCTACTTCTAAAAGCCTTTTCTGCTCTGCTTTCTTTTCTTTTTACCTTTTAGCTGTGGTTACACCAAAGACACAGACCAATTGTATTTTTAGTGTTATCTTGGAGCTGACTTGACCCAGCTCATGAGAACTAATAAGCAGGTTATTCAAAGATTTGTGATCCAGTTTTAAACGTAGTCATAATTAGAAATTAAGTTATGCAAACTTACAGCTAAATCAGGACAAGAAACAATGATAAATGTTCAGCTCATCACTTTTAAATTATTTTTAAAATGTTGTCTATATTCTTGAAGTATCTGTATGATAGAAATATCATATTTGATAATATTTGTATGGTAATATTTGTATGATAATTTATACATGCATATATACATATGTTTCTAAAATTGACCTAGTCTTTTCAATTCCATATTTAGTTTTTTTTTATTTTAAAGAGAAAAAACAATGATACAAAATTTCAAAAAAATATAGTAGGACAGTAATAATTGTTAATACATTGAGTATTATTATCTTCAAAGTAGTTGATCATATTATAAAATACAGGCATGAAACTTTACCAAACAATATAGACAGAAACCTTTCTTTTCAATGAACTTATAGAAATTAGTAGTATAACTATCTTAACTACCTTGTGTATATATATATTTTCCCCCATTTTTTCTTTTCTCTCATGTGTCTCTTTCCTTTTGAACATTTTCTTCCCACTTCATATTTATTGTACATTTTTGGATCATATTTACTCTTTCAGCTTCTCACATTAGATAGACAATATGTTTAAATATGCAAGTCTCATTTATTTCATTTATGAATACGATCTCTAGTTGCATCCATTGGCTTATAAAAGCCCCAAGCTTATCCCTCTTTATAGCTGAGTAGCAAGCACTCCATCATATAAAAATACCGCACCTTTTTATTCATTCCTCTGTTGATGGACATTTGGGTTGTTTCCAAGACTTGGCTATTGCAAATTATGCACAAGTATCACTGTGATTTGGTGTTTTTAATTCTTCTGGAAAATACTCAAAAGGGGAATACCTGGGCCAAGTAGGATCTCTAATTTTTCAGGGAATCTCCACCCTGATTTCCACTGTGGTTGCACCAGTCTACACTTCCACCAACAGTGGAGAAGGGTTCTTTTTCCCCACAGCCTCTGCAGCATTTGTAATTGGTTGATTTCATGATGACAGCCATTCTTCCTGGGGTGAGATCAAATCTTAATGTTGTTTTAGTTTGCATTTCTTGACTAACCAGCTACATTGAACATTTTTTATACACTTATTTGTTGTTTGTATTTCTTCACCCATGAAGCACGTATTCATTTTAGATGTTGATTTTTGGATTAGGTCTTTGAATTTGGATGGTTTGATTTTTTTCAATTTTTTGTGTGCTCCAGATAGAAGACCTTTGTCTGAGGGACAGCTAGCTAAAATTTTTTCCCACTCTGTAGCTTGTCTTTTCACTCTGTTGACAACTTCTTTTGTTGTGCAAAAGGTTTTAATAAGATGAGATCCCAGTTGCTGGTTGTTTGAAGTTGCTGGTTGTTGTTTCCTGTGCAGTTTGGGTTTTTTCATGTAGTCTCTGCCTACTCCTTTGTCTTCAAGATTTCTACCTACTTTCTCTTCGAATAAATTTAGTGCTTGCATTTTAGTATTTAGATCTTTGATCCATTTTGATTTTAGTTTAGTGCATGATGATAGACACGTGTCTAGTTTTAGTCTTTGGCATGTGGAAAGCCAGCTTTTCAGCATTGTTTATTGAAGAAGCTATCTTTCTTCCAGTGAACATAATTGTCCCCTTTGTCAAAGATACGGTGGCTGAGAGTATATGTGGTTGTGTCTGCATCTTTCAATTTGTTCCATTGATCCTCAGATCTGTTTTTTGTCGGCACCATCCTGATTTTGTCACAGTCAGGGACCGTGATGCCAACCGCCTTGCCTTTGTTACCTAGAACTGCTTTTGCTATTCTAGGTATCTTCTGGTTCCAAATGAATTTTAGGATTGTTTTCTCCAGTTTTGTGAGTTATGCTAATCATATTTTCACTAGGTTTGCATTAAATCTGTATAACAATTTGGGGAGTATGGTCATTTTCACTATGTTGGCTCTTCCTATCAATGAGCAAGGGATATCATTCCGTATTCTGATATCCTCTTCCTTCTCCTTTCTCAGAGTGTCGTAATTTTCAATGTATAGATCTTTTAAGTCCTTTGTTAGATTTATGTCTAAATATTTCATTTTCTTGGATGCTCTTGTAAAGGATATGGTTTCCATTAATTTCTATATCAGTGAGTTTATTTTTTGTGTACAGAAATGTTACTGACTTTTGAATGTTGACTTTGTATCCAGCTATGCTACTGAAGGTAATTATTAATTTTAAAATTCTTTTGGTGGAGTTTTTGGGGTCTTCTAGGTAAAGCATCATATTATCTGAAAATACTGATTATTTAACTTCTTCCTTTCCTATTCTTATCCTTTTATTTTTCTCTTTTGTGTAATTGCTCTGGCTAATGTTTCCAGATTTTTGTGCATTTAGTATGGTGCTGGCTGTTGGCTTGTCATAGATGGCTTTTAGCAGATTGAGGTAAAGACCACCTGATTTTCTCTAGGGTTTTTACCATAAATAAGTATTTGACTTTGTCAGCTTTTTCTACATCTGTTGAGATGATCATAGGATTTTTCTCTTTGGCTCTATTGATATGGTGGATTACATTTATTGATTTGCATATGTTAAACCAACCCTGCATTTCTGGGATGAACCCCACTTGGTCATGGTGTATAATCTTCTTGATGATTTGTTGCATTCCATTTGCTAGTATGTTACTGAGAATTTTTGCATGTGTATTATTAGGGAGATTGGCCTATAATTCTCTTTTTTGGCTGGGTCTTTCTCTGGTTCTGGTATCAGGGAAGTACTTGCCTCCAAATTGTGTTAGGGAGTACTGCTTTCATTTCAATTTTATTAAAGATTTTGAGTAGTATTGGCATTGAATCTTCTCTAAGTTTCTTATAGAATTCCACAGTGAATCCTTCAGGTCATGAACTTTTCTTTGCTGGCAAGTTTTTAATTACATTTTCAATCTCATTAGCTGATATTGAGTTATTCAGAATATTCATATCCTATTTATTCAACTTTGGTAATTTATACATAGGTAGGAATTTTTCCATCCTATGAAAGTAAAGATTTTCTAAGTGGATATTGCTCTTCTGAATTTCCACAGGATCCATAGTGATTTTACCCTTTTCCTTCCTCAGTGCATGAATTTGAGTCTTTTCTTTCCTTTTTAAAATCAGATTGTCTAAGGGCTTATGAATTTTACTTATTCTTCTAAAGTACTAACTCTTCAATTCATTAATTCTTTGTGCTGTTTTACTCTCCATTGTATTAATTTGTCCTCTGATCTTTATAATTTTCACCCTTGTATGGACTATGGGCTTGTCTTGCTCTTCTTTTTCTAGAAGCCTGAGGTGCAACACCAGGTTGCTTGAGCTCATTCTGTTTTCCTGATGTGAGAATTCACCGCTATAAATTTCCCTCTTAGGACTGCTTTTATTGCACCCCATATGTTCCAGTATGTTGAATCTTCATTTTTGTTTAGTTGTAGACACTGTTTAATTTCTTCTTTTATTTCATCTGTGACACACTGGTTGTTTAAGATGATGTTATTTAATTTCCATGTATTTATGTTTTTGCAATTTCTTTTGCTGTTAATTTCCAATTTCATTGCAATATTCTCAGATAATATACATGGGATAATTTCAATTCCTTTGCATTTACTTAAGCCTTTTTTTTTTTGGTACCAGGGATCAAACTCACAGTGTCATACTCTCCAGGCAGGTGCTTATACCCCTGAGCTAAATCCCCTGCCCTACTTAAGCAATTTCTATGAGGTAATATACAGTCTATTTTAAAGAACATCCCATGTGCAACTGAGAAGAATGTGTATTCTGATAATGTGGAGTGGAGCACTCTGAAAACATCTACTAAGTCCATTTGTTCACTAGTTTGGTTCAGTTCTGATTTTTTTTTCTGATTTTTTGTTTAGTTGATCTCTTTGTGATAATGAGGCATTAAGATCGCCAATTACGATTGTGTTAATGTTTATTTGATTTTTCATTCTATTAAGAATTGTCTTACATAGTTTAGTGCTCCCATACTTGGTGCATATATATTTTTATTGTTCTCTCTTCCTCCTGAATTTTCCTCCCAACAAGCATATAGTATGCCTAGATACTTCTCCAAATTCATGATATCATATTATTATTCATCACATGGTGCTCACTAGTTTTTGCATGGAATAAAAATTCTATGTAGAGACAGGATTGAGCTAGAGTTTCAGTGTCCTGGGGATCTGGGAATTTATGGTTGAAAGAGAGAATGCAGAGATGGTGGGAGGTGTGTGAGAGATGTCAGAGACAAACACTTCCTTATTTCAGAGATCTGGCCCTGCTGGCTCTCCATAGAGGCATCACAATTTATAATTAATTCTGCATTCTGGCAGGATACCTGCTTCCAAGAGAAGCATAAATTATCTGAAGACAAAGGTTCTGCTGAAAATTTTATCGACATAATCTATTATTAATAAAGGGTGGCCTGTAGCTGTCTTTCTACTCAGCAGGAAAAGAAAATTTATTTTCATTACATTTTTTTCTCATTTCAAACATACATGATGATTGGTAGTACATTGAGAAATTATAAACAAAAAGTTATCGATCACAATCAAAATAATCCAAGAGAGCTCTCATTAAAATAACAAATATTTCATCATCCTTTATCTTACGTGCTTGGGTCATTTGATATATGCAATTTTGATCATAAACATTTTGGATCATATGCATCTTCATTTGTCATAAAGAAATATTTATATACAATTTAAAGAGTGTAATACTCAATCATGTGGATTTAGTGGAATGTCCTGAAAAAGTATTCATCTTTGCACTATCTCAAGACATTTCATCATTATAAATAATACCTCAATGAACATAAATAACACTTCAGTGAACACCCTGATACATGAATCATTAATAGCATGTTAGTATGTTTATTAAGCATTTTCATTAACTTACTTCAGTAAATATATAAATGTGATTAAACTTTTCCTGTATATTTTATCTTTATTCATGGTACTAGAGATAGCTTTAAAATCTCATACTGATTTTAAAATAAGTTTGAAATTTTTAAGACAAAATGGTAGCACATTGTAGCACTGTGATTTTATTTTCCGAGTGAGGTGTACTTTTGATATCTATTTTGTTTTTTAATCACTCATATTTCACTATAATTTGGTCAAGCCTATCAATATTTTTGTGGTTCTTTTCACTGATGTTTTAAAACAACTATGTTTTTTAGGCAAGGGAATTGAACCCCAGGAGCTTGGAGCTACTTAGTCAAAAACAATATAGTTACATATAGATAGATAGATAGATAGATAGATAGATAGATAGATAGATATAGATATAGATATTTTTTGAGACAGAGTCTCACTATGTCTCTGGACTTGAACTTGCTAAGTACCTGAGGCCAACCTCAAATTCTTGATCCTCCTCTCTTAGTCTCCCCAGCTCTATGTCACAGAAATGTGACACCTTTGTGCTTGGATAATAAATAACCTACTGAAGAATTGTTTAGATTTTTTAAAAAATCATGGTGGGAAAACAACAAAACATTCTCATATAAACTACACCTACCATCACTTATTAACATCTTATATTATTACGTGATGCCCTTTTCACAATGATAAACAGATTATTATTAAGCAAAGTCAATGCCGTATTCAGGTTTCCTTAATTTTTATCAAATAGCCTTTTCTGTTCCAAGAGTTCCTCCAGGATCCCACACATTTTCCACGTTTCCTTCAGCTCCTCTTGGCTGTGAGAGTTTCTTGGACTTTCTCTTCCTTCTTTCTTTCTGATCATGCAGGTCTGATCAGGCTCAAGCGTTTTGGACAACACCTCTCAGATGGGTTTGTCTGGTGTTTCTTTGGAATTACCCTCTGGTTTCTGGTTCCCCAGGAAGGCACCAGGAGGAGAGCACCTTTCCTGCCATGTCCTGTGGTGGCGCCCGCTGTCAGAATGACCTGTCCGGCTGATGCTGACCTTGATCTTCTGGCTGCTGGAGCATGGGGCAGATGTTGTGTCTGACATGCTGCTCACTGACCGTCTCCATATTTTAATGTCTGTCACAAAGTCACCCTGAGCAGCTCACGGTTCAGGAATAGGAAAGATGAACTCCACTTCTTAAGCTTAGAGAACTCAGTGGGTGGGAAGTGTGTGCATTCTCTGCCACTTGTTATAATTTAATAACCAATTTATACTGGTATAGATTCCTGAATATTTGTTTTATATTTTATGTTGTAATCCAAGATTACGTCCTTTATTTTGCCATCGCAATTTTTGCAGTTTTGGTCACTGGGAACACCTCCATTTCAGCCTATGTCTTCTTTTTAATACATCCCTGAGATTATGCTACTTGTTTATTTGTTTGCTAGTACTTCCTCCACTGTGTTTTCACAAGATGCTCTAGATTCATCTTTTGCGTTTCCCATCCTGGTCATTTCCTTGGGTAAACTTGTTTCATTTTATCGGAAAATGGTATTAGGCCTCGAGATACAAATATTGGTGCTTTCATTACTATGAGAGGCACATGATTCTAAGATCGCCTAACTCCCAGAGCAACAGAGCTGTGCCTACAAATATCTCCTCATGCAACAGCTGCATGTTTATTAAGCTAACATAGGGTTTTATTCAAGGTATGATCCGATAATATGGTAAACTTTTAAATTTTTTAAAAAATTTCAATAAAAGACACATTGCCGTGAATCCCCCACAGAATACTTCCTCGCTTTTAAGGGACTTCCCCTGTCATTCTAGCACTTTCTGAAACCATTCTGGACAATTTTATATTCCCATCACTACTGAATGAAGTTTGCTTTCTATCATCAACAGAAATGGAAATTTTCCATGTTTTGCATTTTAGCCATTTTAATAGTAGTGTGCCTCTACTCTTAGAAATAGTGCTTTTACCTCTTAGAGATAGATTATTTTCACAATAAAGATTTTTAAAAAGTGCTGGAAATGTAGCTTAGTGCATAGTATCCCTGGGTTTGATTTTCAGTACTTCAAAAAAGAAAGAAAGAAAAAAGTTCTATCTCCTTGTGTTAATAATCAACTTATTTATAACAATTTTGTGAGATTATGAACATGCTTATTGCCCGATTGTATATCTCATTTTCTAATGTGTCTTATTATTTTAAACATGGGTTTTTTATTAAGTTTTAAGGATTATTTGTACCTGCTGTTCTGCAACTATTTTCTCTTAATATGTGGCTTGCGTTTTTCATATTCTCCAGTGTCTTTCAAGAGAGAAACTTAATTTTAATTAAATCCTAATCATCAATTTTTCTCTCAGGGGTCACATTTCTGGTGTTGCCTCTAATATCACATTACCAAACACGATATCATATAAATTTTTCTTGTGTTTTCCATTGCAAGAATTATTGTTTTGCACTCAGGTCCGTGATCCACAGTAACTTTTGGTATAGGATGAAATAAAGGTCTGTGTCTAAGTTCATTTTTGTTTTGACTTTGCTTGTGGATGTTTACATCTCAAGTAGAATCTACTAAGAAAGCATTTTAATTTCCTTTTCCCTTTTTCAAAAAGAAAAAAAAAGAAATCATTTGGCTCTATTGTGAATCTGTTTCTGAGATTCTCTTCTGTTTCATTTATCCATCAGTCTTTCACCAGGGTCATTCTGTCTTCTCTACCCATGCTTTAAAGTAAGCCTCAAAATGTGAACAACAGATTCTTCAGCACTGTATTTCTTTACTATTTTTGTTTTTCTAGATCCTTGGCCTCATCAAGTATTTAAAATGAGTGTGCTGATATACACAGAATAACTTACTAGAATTTTGATTGTTTTATGAAGGTATAAAAAATTGGAAAAAGTAGACATTTTAATGCTATTGAATCTTCCAGTCCATGAATGTCTTACTATATATTTGGGTCTTCTTTGACTTTTTCTTCTTTGTTTCCCAGTTTTATGCAAACATATATTTTGTTAAGTTTTTGTCCATGTGCTACCATTTTATAGACTGTTATAAATGCTATCACAATTGTTCAATGTTAAATTCTATTATTCACATCTGTTATACAGGGGGACAATTGACTTTTCCATATTGATCCTCTAATCAGCACCATGAACTCACTTATTGCTTCCATTAAGTTACATTTTACTTTTTATTGCTTCATTTCTTCTTTTTGTGTTGGGCTTAATTTGTTCTCCTCTGTTCTGATAATGTGGAAGGTTAGGCACTGATGTCTGTTTTTTCTAGACACATGATTTCTTTTACCTATATTTATTCCATTTCTGCTTGTTTCTGACCTGGGTTAATTGCTTAGTACCTAAAAAAGATCTCTTCACATCTCACAAAGTACAGGTTTCTTGTCAAAGAATCATTTCAGCTTTTGACTGAGGATGTGTTTATCTCTTCCTCGGAGCTGCAGTGTAGTGGAGGGCATGGGCTTTAGGCTGGCAATCTCTCTCTAGCACTCAAATTTCGGTCCGGTCTCTCCTTGGGTGCACACTGAGAAGTCTGTTGTTATGTTAAGTCTTGTTCCTCTGTGAGGTTTTCTCCCACCCTGGCTTCAGGTACTTTCAAGTTTTTCGAATATGATTTGTTTTAATTTTGGTATTAGACCTCATGTTCTCAGACTTTCCTGAATTTGTGCTTTGGTCATAGCCTAACCCTCCATGTTATCAAAAAAGAGGAGAACAAATTAATTTTGGAAATGTGGGAGAACTTATCCCTTCGTGTATTTCTTCTGTCCTGTTCTCTCTAGGTTATTTTGGGGGCATTGGGGATCAAAGAATGATGCATAAAAAATGCGGGATTGTGTGTCATTTGCTGAGCAATTTGATATAAAGGAAATGAAAAGAACTCACAAGCAGACTCAGGTCGGAGGTTGCTGTGACCCTGTACTGTTTCTCCCTTCCCAAATGTACACAGAGACCTTCTGCAAATTCTTCTGTCTGCCTGAAATCTAGACCTGACCAAGTGACACAAATATCTCTGGTCCCTTCTCTGAGTTTTCATTAATTAATGTTATATCCTGGTGTCACCTGATGGGGTGTGGGCAGGTCCCTCCAAGGAGGAGATGAAAACATTTCAACAAGTAAATCCTCAACATCTCATCACAGAAAAGAATTTGAGGGTGTGTGAATGAGAGACACAGACTGATTTATCAGTCAGACTTAGAAAGTGAGAGAGGGCTTAGCTCAGCAGCTGAAGCACTTGCCTGGTAAACGTGAGGTTGTGAGTTTGATCTCCGCTACCAAAAAAGAAAGTGAGAGAAAATGGGAAGGAACTTTAGCTTGAGGAGTCCAAGGTGGCCCATTTCAGATGGGAAAGATTAGTCCAGGGCCTCACCAAGGGGAGGGAAGGGCTTTTCTGGAGTTGTGGGGTGGGCTATGTCTAGTTGTCATAATCTGTTTCTTTTTGCAAAATGGCTCCACTCCAATGCGGCAGGCTTCTGCCCTCCAGCACACTGAATCTCTCCATGGCTGTGCTGAGTCTGCTGATGACTTCGTTTAGGGTGTTTTTTATTTGTTGTTACGTTTGACTGACAACATTTCATTAGGGTTCTTTCTGGGGTTTCCCATCTTTCTGCTAACATTACCCAGTTCTCTATTTCTGCCATCATCCCTGATGTACTAATCATAGTAAATGTAATCACAGGTACTGTTGGTTTCCGGTGCAGACATCTCCATGCTACCTGAGCCTGTTTTTGATGACTTGTGTGCCCTCTACACGTGGTTATTCTTATATACAGTGTACTAAGCTTTGAAAAGTGGACGTGCTGAACTGGGGAGCAAACCTCAGAAGCCTTTGGTGTCAGGTCATCGTCATCCTCTGGCTCAGAGTTGGGCTGTATTTTCTATTTTTTTAGCTGCAGGTACTAGAGGCTTGAAGCTCTTTTGGTGTCCAAGTTTTGTCTCTTCCCTTCTCTTTAACCTCTTCTACTGTCTTAGTGACTTTCTCATGGCTGAGACTAACGTGCCACACCCACAGTTCAACAAAAGAGGTTTATTTAAGTTCTGGTTTCACTCCACGATGGGTGGGCTGCAAAGGAGGAAAAGCATGGCAGAGGGGTACATCCAGGGAAAGCTGCTGGAGTCCTGGTGACCAGGAAGCAGAAGCAGAGGGGAAAGGCAGGCCACACCCCCAGTGACCTCCTCTCCAACCAGGCTCCGCCTCCTAACAGCACAGTTAGGTCTGTCACTTATGTGATGTAATCAGCTTTCAAAAGCCCCGCCCCATCTAGATAAAACATGACACCCTGGCAGTGCTCCTCAGGGACAATCCGTACTTCAGGCTCTTGTGGATGCAATATTTGCTCATTGTTGTGGATGTATTTGTTGGAGTAAGAGGCTGTGGCCAGGTGGTGTGATATGCAGGAGGGGAAATATTCTCTAACCAGATGTTTGGGCTGCAGCCTTACAGGAAGTTGTGTTCCGGGGTGTCACCTGCAGGAGCACAGTCCTCCCCTTTACCTGTGGTTCTACTGCCTATGGTTTGTTACTAAAGTCAGTCTTGGTTTGAATACATCAACAGACAATTCACCCCTTTTATGTTGTGTGGCATTTTTGGGGAGTGTGAGCAGACCTTGCACTGAGCTGCACCACGCTGTCCAGCCTGTGCACCACCGATCCTTCCACATGGCACAGATGCACGGGGTACACTTTCTAACTGCTAAGTCCTCACTAGCCATCGTGGTTACCACATGCTTGTTTCCAAGTAACCCTTAGTTCATATTGCAATGGCCCAGCACATGGGAGCATTCCTACCAGCGGTTTTAGCAGAGTACATGAATTGTTCTATAATCTTACTAGTAATTGTTATCTCTTACTGTGCCTAATTTGTACAATAAGCCCTCACGGATGGGATGAGCTAGTGTATCATGGATGACATGTGTTTAACTTCGTGCTGGTTCACTGCTGTCCCCCAGAAGTTCCTCCCAATCACTATTTTGGGTTTTCTACCAGCTATGTGTCTATGCTGTTCTAATTAAAGTAAGGACACTGCTTTAATTTTCTGGATGCATCTTGCTCTCACCATTACGAGATTGACACTCAATTCTTTGAGTAAATGAAATGAAGTTATTGAAACTCAGTTTATCTCAATTTTATGATTATAAGAGCAACAACAGTGCCTTTTAAAGTCTTCATATGTCAGGCTGAAGCTTGACTAGTTTTATTAAACAATTCATGCAATTAATCTGCTTTATTGAGATAGCAGTTCATGCCATAAAATCCACCAGTGTTGAGTGTAGAATTCAGTGATTTCAGCAAATCTGCAGAGCTGTCTACCATCACCAGGATGCAGCTTGGGAATATTTTCATTGCTTGCAAACTGGCTTAGGCGGCTCTTAACAATCCCTGCCCACTCTTGGGCCCAGTCCGAGGAGAACAGTGCTCTACCCTCTATCCCTGTGGAATTGTTCCTCTTCATTTGGTTTTACATGTGCACAATACTGTCCACTAAAAATCAGAGCTACTATTCATTCCAGGCATTTTTAATAGGAAGTTAATTTTTTCTTCTGACACTTTTAATCTACCTATTCCTTTTTCTTTCTTTTTGTAATAGAGAGTGAAACAAGTTTATAAACCAATTTTCAAAGTAGGGTTTTTTTTTATTAAAGCTATATTTTTCTCTAAGTATGATGGGTTTATACTTTAGCTAGCATTTCTTCTCTAAGTTTTATAATAAATTGAACATTCCAGTATTATGAATACAAATATTTTCCATAAATAGGTAGGAATTCCTCAACTCCATTTATTGTATAATTCAAAATATTCAGTTTTGTACCAAAGTGAGGTAAAATGAAATTACTTCAAAAATGAGTGAACTCACTTCTATGATATGTAATGACAGTGATACAATACATATCTATCATTTTTCTCTAGAGAAGATTTCATCTGGAGGGCTAATGCCTTTCTTAAATAAATGTTTCCACAACACAGCATAATTTTACATCCCTTATTTAAGTCTTATGTGTTCATTCACACTTTTCACGCTAAGATGTGTGGTATAGAGAAACGTATATGTATTTATTTTCTTTCCATCTGCCCTGTTCCAGCAGAACTCCAGAACAGGGATACTGACCCCTAAATTAAGACATGCTGGCTCAAAGGAAGAGGTCTTGGCTGAATTCTGGACATTGTAGAAATTAGGAGCAAAACCAGGTAGCAGTCTGGAGAATGAAATCCCTGTGAGATATAAGGTTTATAAAAGATTCAAGTTAAACAAAGACGGTGAAACTGAAGGAAACCCGATGGCAAATGCTAGATGTCTTGAGAGACGAGAATGGTTGTGGCATAAATGTGCAAAGGGACAGAGACTTGAGGTGGAGAATCCAATACCGTAACTGATGTTCTTTATAGCCTCTGCAGAAATTGGCTTGTTTGCTACACTTTTCAGGCTTAATTGGCTTATCTTTGTGTTTCCCTTGTAATCTACTTGAGTGTTCTTTCTATATGAAAACAACAACTACACACAATCAAGAAATCAAATATACAGAATGGTATTGTGTAGAAGGCAAATGTCCTCATGCATTCCTTGGTCCATTGCTCAGAGGTAAATATTTTTAGTTGTTGATGTTCTTAACACCATGATTGTAAATTCTAATCCCGTGCATCTATTTCTTCACTGATGAAAGGAAAAATATAGCTTGGCTGCTTGTTAGTGAAAAACATATTTTTTAGGCTGTTATCTTGCCCTCAATTAGAGTGGTATTCCATAAGCAAATGAAGATTTTATTTTTATTTTTTACAATGAAATGGAGCCCAAGCAGAGAATTCTGTCCAAACGCTGTGAGCTGTATTTAATGAAGAATAGAGTGTAAATGCTGTGTGCTCCAGCAGACCCCAGTCACTCCTTTTGTGTTCAAACTCCCTGACCCCCACACTAATGCTAACAGTAGATAAATTAATTTAAATTAGGTCTGAAGTTGCAGCAGTGCTCGGAATTCCTACATGGCAAACTGCAACCTAAAAGAATATACTTACAAGAAGTAACTGAGTCTCAGCCAATCACATCAGCCAAGCTCCAGCCAATCAATGGCTCGGACCATGTCCATATGAGGCAAGAAAAAAGCCATCACCAAATCCAGCTGGTTCCTCCCTCACTTCCTCTCCCTGTCTATAAATACTTCTGCCAAATGCCTATGGGTTCAGGATGCTGCCTCATACGAGATCATTTCCTTCTTTAAATAAACTCTGCTAAATTTAATTAGTTTAGAAACTTTAACACAACTCTTCTGCTTTTGATGTAATTATCCAACTTTCTTTTTCAATGTCGAGCATCAGACTAGGGGATTGTAATACATTAGTCAGGAGCCACAGCACTGAGCTCTGTCCACTCACTGCGCAGGGGCTTAACTTTCTATACCACTTGAACAACTTGCCCATCTGTTTCACTATAGACCAGACCGGCCTGCTTCCTTACTTTAAAAGAAATCCAAGGACTTATTTCATTTAATGAATACATGTTTGACCTTTGTTTATGGAAGATGGGCATTTCTGAATAACCCCAGTGCCATTTTCACATCTATGCAATCACTGTTAGTAGGGCATTGGTGTGATCGCCAACTGTACCCCGAGTTCACGTATCTTCTCAAAAATGGCTGCTTCTGTCGGTTGTGTAGAACAAGAAAAAAATATGTGACACGTATTGTGTTTTATCTGTTAAAATTATTTTATCTGGTTTTTAAATCTGTGCTAGGATTAATGCTTAGCTTTACATGGTGGCAGCACTGAGGTGTCAGTTGACATTTTTGCACCTGGTCTGGTGTCACTGGCAGTTGTCTCAGTCAACGAATACCTCACAGGGCTTGAACAATGCCATTTGTTGATGGACTCTTTCTTTTGTATTTATTAACTGGAATCCTTTTGTGGAAACAAATTTTCTCTTATCAACTAGATATAGAAATAAAAGAAATACAGTTCACATCTTACACATTGTCTTCCTTTTCAACCTAACTTCATGAGTGTGGTGAGAATGTTTCCCAATCCTGTTGAACCTTAACATTATTTCCGTAGAGCAAATTACCCCAGAGCACAGATGCAAACAAGGAACATTCATCAGGTGTGCGGTTCCTGACGATGGGTCCCTGACAGTGGGGACAGCTTCGCAGAAGGTCTGGCCGTGGCTGCCCACATGGTTGCAGGAAGGTCGGGTGTCAGAGCTGAAGTCCTCAGCACCCTAGCTGAGGACACGGGGTTTCACACAAAGACAACTCACCTTTCACTGTAACTGCCCAGCTTTTGGCTTGGGACTTTTCCTTTGGGAGATCTCATTTTTTTTGGAATTATTTGTATATTCTAGATACTGATCTTCTACTCAGGGATATAGCTGGCAAAATTTTCTTCCATGCTATAGGTTTTTCTCTTCACTTGGTTGTTTCTTTTGCTGTGGAGAAGCTTTTAAATGTGCTTTACAGATGAACAAATAAGAGAGAAATGCGTGTTTACACAATGAAGCACCAGTCAGTTACACAGGAGAAACAGGGGTCATTGATAAGAACGTGGATGGATCTGGAGAGCCTCATACTAAGGGGTGTAAACCAGAAACAGAAGGTTAGAAGCTGGTTTCTCTATATGGAAGATCCAAAATATTAATAATTTAAAGACCCAATTAGAAAAGAAAAGCGGAACACAGGGAGGGAAACGCTGCACAGATGGAAAGGGGGGGGTCACCGGATGGAGGGAGACTGGCCCGAGGGAGGAGATGGAAGTAAAAGTGACCAAGATGCAGGATGTAGAGGCACCGGTTTCCCAGGGTGGATGCAGTAATTGTGATGCCAAATATAGTCTCATAAAATATTTATTGAGTCCCCAAAGAAAAGAAAAAGAGAAAGAGAGAAGCTCCCAGCAAGACGGGAGGTCACCACAGACTCTCCTGTAACCTGGTCTCCAGAGTCACTCTCAAAGCCACCTGTGCCCAAAATTGTTCAACGGGAGGAAGTCATTCTGCCCAGCCAGCACCCTGGGGCAGAGGGAAGAGGCCCTGCACGTTGGAGGAGGAGCAGGAAAGACGTGGGCACATTGTAAGACATGCAGAGCCCCCATGAGCTTGCTTGTTGCCCCCCCATCTTCCTTCCTTTCTTGGGGTCACATTGCGTCCCTCACTGATTCATACCCATCCCTTCAGTTAAGGAGTTAAAAAGCCATCTGCTGATATCCATAACTTGTATGCTCAACACTTCCCTTCTAATGAGGTCCTTTAGGTTGAGTTCTGGGTTGGTTTCGCAGGACCTTACTGGTCTTTGAGGCTGCCTCGCCTTCTGGCACGGTAAGGTAACCACAGCGTCTGCGACAGGTCCTGCCCTCCGTGGGCGCTGAGCACTTGCCCATCGCACTCTGGTGATTTTAAACAGGGATTTTAAACTGTCTAGAAACTATTAAAGTGTCATAGACTATGACTTTTGCCACTGCTTTGTAACAGCCTTCAGAGCTATTCTGCATGCCAGAAAACATGCAATTTAAAATGAAAAGCAAACATCTACTTTGATACGTCTGAAAGTTCACATGTACCAATTTTCCTTAACCTCACTGCTTTTATGCTTTCTTTGTTTCTCTTACATGAAAATATTGAATCCTGAAAATGGTATAGTAACTATTTATATTTTCCTACTCCATAGAGGAAATAGTTTTAAAAAAAATAAACTAGTATTAGAGGAAGTTTATTAATGAATTTCTTAGCATCTCTAAACTGTATGTGACAAAATACTATTATTTTGAAAAATCATTAATCTTTGAGATTGTTTTCACATAAACGTGCAGTGTGATTAGTGTAATCATTCCTCTTACACAGCCAACCCTCTGTATCATGGGTTCTGCATATATGGATTCACCTGACCACAAAGGAAATATTTGGGAAATACTGCACCAGTACAGAGCATATATAGACATTTATTCTTATTATTCCTGAAACAATACTGCATAATAACCAGTTGCATGGAATTTACATTGTATTATGTATGGTGAGTAATCCAGAGATGACTGGTATATGGGAGGGTTTGCATATGTGTATGCAAACATGATGCCTTTTATATAAGAAATGAACAGTTGCGTGTTTGGCTATTTGTGGGGTGCAGAGGGAACAAGCACAGCTCCTGGGGGGGACGGTACTGAGTAACTTCTTAGTCTTCATACATGTCAGAATAAAGGATTTTCAAGTCAATGTATTTTAGAAAATATGTTTTTCAGAGCATTTTTACCTTCATCCTGGGCCTTTGACCCTCTTTTGGAATTTTTATCTATTACTTTGTCTGTATATTTCCGATTTTGTTTTGGAAGACATACATTCTCCTCCGCCCTTCACCGCTCTCCAGAATTACAAAAATGCTATGCTACGCTGTGTACAGAGTTCTGTCCCTGTACAATTTGATAAAATCTTCCAATAATCAGTTCATATCAAAGATCCACCTCATCCCTAATTACAGGTGCATTGGTACCACTGTCCAGATCTCAGCTTCACATTGTTAGACATATGGTGTGTATCCACCTTTTGCTCCTGCAAACAAAGTAGAATAGAAAAAGTTACCTTTGGCCAATGCGTATGTTTTCTATGAGAAACAGTGTAAAAGGTAAATACATAGGTGATTTTGTTGTGGTTGTTACCAAATCACTCCCCGTGGGCAGTGAATGTTTGCACATTCTTACCAGGAGTACCCACTGGGTCCAGCTTCTACCTGACCTGCATGTACAGAGCACCTTGTCATCTGTTTGCATTTCTGCTCGTTGATAGATGCTCAGTATCATCCCAATGCATTTTTCACTTACATTTCTATCATAGCTGGGTTAGAGAAATAGTTCCTAGTTTGGAAGTTATTCTTTCACTTTTACTTTTAAAAAAATCATTTCAGCCTGGAATTTAGCTCAGTGGCGTAAGTGCCTGCCTGGCAAGCGCGAGGTCGTGAGTTTGATCCCCGGTACCATAAAAAAAAAAAAGTAAAAAAATCATTTCAAAATCACAGAGAAATTATAGAGTAAACCTCACACATCACTTTCATTAAGCTTCCTCTAATATTACTCAGTTCTGGTTAATTTACTAAAACTAAACTGTTAGCGTTGACACATTACCATTATTTGGATTTTGCCATA
Source organism: Hydrochoerus hydrochaeris (assembly GCA_004027455.1). Lineage (NCBI taxonomy): Eukaryota > Metazoa > Chordata > Mammalia > Rodentia > Hydrochaeridae > Hydrochoerus > Hydrochoerus hydrochaeris. The sequence continues at coordinate 60,661 of PVLA01000191.1, read as the reverse complement.
TTTTCTTCTTTTTTTTTTTTCTCTTTTCCAGGACCAACTCAGAACGCCAGGCCTTGCTTAGTCTTCCTGTCTCTTTCACTCCTGTGATTAAAGAGAGCTCTTCAGCCTCCCATTGGTTCTTCCCACCTTGGCATTTTTGAGGAGTGCAGGATGAGTATGTCTAGAGCACCCCTTAATTTTGGGGTTTCTCAGGAATCATCTCCAAATTATCCTGATGTTACATTTGGTTAGGGAGGGAGGTGCAGTTGTGAGGTTCTGCTCTCATCATGGGCACGCGATGCCAACCTGGCATCACTAATGTTCATTCTGCATTCTTGGTTGCTGCTGCATCAGCTTATAAAGCTCATGTCCTCGTTGATTTAAATTTATTTACTAGAAATGAGCCAGGAGGCCAAACTCCACTCAGAGAAGACCAAAACAGCAGGGTAGGTGGTATTGGGCGCTGTCCTCACTGTGGTCGGGGTGCTGGTCAAAGTCCACAGTCTGCGTGTGTCCCCCTTGGGGCTCGTGTTCTCAGGCTTCTGAGCCTGGGCCACTCGTGGCTTCTTCCCAGCTGCTGTTTGCTACTGCTGCAGAGACCACGCTGGGCCCAAGCGTCCCACAGAAGCACAGCCGTCAGCTGCCGGCTCACTCCTGCCTGCTGGCACAGCGACTCCAGGCAGTTCCCCATTCCTTGGGGACTGCAGGTCTTCTTCTCAGAGCCCGCAGCCCCTAACCTCCCTGCACGTGTCCATCACAGATTTAGTGTTACAAGTGGGCTCCTCTGGGCCCTTTGTATCCTGGCCACCAACCCTGAAAACCCAGTCTTCAGATGATAAGAGGACACATCCTAAAGCGCTGCTGGTGTCCAGCAATTGAGAAGTCAGGCAGATGTGCCACGCTCATTTCCCCTCTGGGTTCCTGGCAGCGGGAGGTTGGGTGCTACAGAGCTAGATGTGGACTCGCTCTCAGGACCGTCGAGACTGAGCTTCGACCTGTGCCTTCCGAGCAGAGAAGCCCAGAGGTCCGGAGCTGCAGCTCAGCCCTTCCAGGCTTCAGACAGGAAAAGGTCCTCAAGGCTCGGACCGACTGCTGGGGGTTTCCCGGTAAGTCCTCACCTGCTACCTCTGACTTTTTCAAAGTGGCATTTGTCACTCATACTCTAAGTACATTCTCCTGGAAAAAATGCAAAACCTGCCTCTCTCAGTATCTCAGTTTCCTGGATGCAACATTATCGACTTTGATAAAATCCGGTCAAATTTGCTTTGTCCAAGCTCACCATTCTATCAGGCATATTAACTACACTTTAGAAATGTGACTTTTAAAATTTAGATTAAACCTTAGCTATAGAATTCATTTTTCTTGTATTCACCCTGCCCCATACATTAGGGACAAGTTTAGTTTGACATAAGCTGCGTCAGGACTGCAGGATTTAGGACTTCCTCTCTGGGCATCCTGGTAGGCATCGAATTGACAATGTCACAGATGGAGCTGTGGGCAGTGACATCTGCCCTGGGCCAGACCTTTCTCCCAAGGAAACTGTCTGAGATGCGATTAGTCCTGTCACAGGGACAGAAGCCTGTTTCTCTATCTAGTACAAAGTTCTTGTTTCACAGCATGTGAGTTTTGTGTGTAGACTCCTTCACTTTATAGATGTATATTTTTATTCTGCTGGATTATTGAACTCCTCTTCCACAATAGTGGTCTCTGCTCCTCTTCAACTCACAGTCTTTCTCCGGGGTGTGGCCTTCCTCATTCCTCATGCATGGATTTACTGTGCTGCCCATACCGTGAAATCCTATGGAACGCTTTGCTTTTGTGAGAACATGCACGTTATTGTGTTATTTTAGTCAGGTTTACAGAAATGTGTGTTTCTAAATGGAAAGAATTGCTAGTATTCAAGGCTAAGTAATATCCTTGGCCTGAGTTCCTCTGAAGAAAAAGCTCATTTCCTTTAATAGAATGGTTATGGCGAACGGAAACCCCACCACATAGGAGGTCTGGCTTGTCATGGGCTCTTGAATTTATTCCGCGGACCTTGCTCTCTGGTGGAGGCAGCTGCGTGGTGGCCAGGCTGGCCCATGTGAACACCACCGTGAGCATCTGTCCCTCCGACACGCACAGTCAGGCAGAGTGATGGGGAAGGCCATGAGGGTAACAGTACATGTGTCTTCCCTACGGCAAATCCTGGGCGCAAAGCCTGTGCCTTGCCACTTCTCCTTCAGCCTAGAGAGATCTTACGCATTCCAGGTCCCTGCAGTGTGTAAAACAAAGCTCACCTTGAGAAGTTCACAGGGGCGGGCTCCTCTCCAGGAAGCTGGGCTCCAGAGATGAGCCTTTCCCGATCACTGACGCCACACATGAGTTGCTCCCCCTCAGCTTGTCCTTGGGGTCAGACGCTTCCGCTCACCTTCCCTGTGAACCTTGTGGTGATCCTCTGTCTTTGCTCCTGTTTTTCAGATCTGCAGCTCTGCCTGCAGTGGCTGAAATGCAGACATTCCCTTAGATTCCAGCTTTCTCCTCTGGCTGGGAGATCAGCTTGTAAAACTCATTGGGGCAACAATAGTTCCCGTCTCAGGCAAGAAAGCAAAAATAGAGCCTCCTTTGGCTCCCTAGCTGCCTCTCTGGGCCTCAGAAGTCTGTTCCTGGGAGCTTTTCTCCAGCAGGGAGGAACATTTGTGTGTGAATCTGACACTATTTGTGTGCTTAAGTGGCTCTCTTTGATGGATTACACTGCCAGTGTCTGAAATTTCAAATGTAGACCCTCTGCGTCATGTTCAGTTCACCTCAGTGGTGTATAATTCCCTCATCCAGTTATTTTTACGCCAGAGCATGTACAATATTATAGGCACTCAGGTAGGCTGTAGCCATACCTAATAAGGCTTCCCACTTGCTTCTTTTTTAATGTTTCTGGCATATGCTAAAATCACATGCAAAACCAGGTCATAACAGAGCTGAAATACTGCAGGGCTTTTCCTAAGACTATGGTGAGTAGCCTGAAGAATCCTCCTGACGTTTTATGGGTCAAGGCTTTGGAGAGGAGGACTTGGGGGTTACAGGTCTGAAATGGAATATAGGTTCTCTGCAGGGAGTGTGAAGGAACATTCTGGAAGCCAGAGACTAGTGACTTGGAAAGGAGACTGCTCTGGCATTAGATGAAAAGTAAAGATGACATTTCAGAAGGAAGCAGCTTGTGGAAAGGCTCACCCAGAGTCCTGCATGTTCCTTAGAAGTGGTATGCCCTGGCTGTGCTGAACTTTTACAGCAGGGAGATAAGAATTTGTCGGCAGAAAGGGTTTGATCTTTTAGAAATGTGGAATATCTGGATTACACTGAGGAATATACACAGGGCAGTGAAGGTCTAAATTAAAAATGTATATTGCAGAAAAAGATGCTTTACTGAGAATCCCCCTGAGATACTCCTGGTTGCTTTGAACACACGTAACACCTAACCCATCAGTCTTGACACTTCCCGAAGCAATCCTAGAAATCCTCTGTCCTGAGTGCCTTTGCAAGTTGTGATCAAAACTTTTGTAGATGTGCTCTCGGTACCATCCAACAGGATGACAAGCTCTTAGAAACACGGCAGTGTGCCCTCGTCTACCTCATCCATCTGGCACTTGGTGACTTCTAGCTCTCCCCCATAGACAAATAACCATGGCAGCCATGACAATGCAACTAAAGACCATCAAGAAGGAAGATTCCAGAACTGCTTTAGTAAGTGAAAAGGATGGTGGCATAAATGTATTTGAAGTGAAAGTGACATTAATGACAATATAACTTTTATTATAATAATGTAAATATTTTAAATAGTCATGGTATTTTGATCATACTTCATACCCTACTTCATACAAAATGACAAAGTAGAACAAAATAGAACATTCTGAAATGATGTTAGCCTCTAAAATTCCATATGTTTGTTTGGTTCTTATCATTTTACATTTACCCCTGCAGGGAGAAATTATAAACTTACCCAATTTGTTAGCAACAGAAGAAAATTATTATAGTAAATGTAAAACTGAAGCCAATATTACATTAGAGATCTCTCCTTAGTGGTGATTAAAATGAAAGCAGTTGCTGTAATTAAATCTGAATTTACGTATTACAAACACACACGTGCTTATACGTGCACATGCGCGCACGTGCACACACACACGCTCACACACACACACAGTTCTTTGGAGGAAGATGGACCCAGGCAACACTAATAACCTTAAGCAGTTCAACTAAAGTTAATCTGATTTAATTCAAACACACTCAGTGAGCATTGTCTGTGTTGTTTAACTTTGTGCAAAGCTGTGTATCAAGTATGATCAATATGCAATACACAGATTCAAAGGAACAAACATTAATAACACAGAAATTTGTCCAGTATGATCACACATCACATATTCAGTGCACTGGGAAGCAAGTAGCCATGGCTTAATTCAACTCAAGTAAAATTCTTCAAGGAGAGATACTCCTTGCTATGGGGACAGAAAATGGGTTTGTGGGGGACGGTAAGCTGTGGAGGGATTGTCCAGATATCCAGGCAAAAACCATACCCAAACCAGCCTCCTGATATAGGATGCTTCAATTCCCCATGTACCCAGTCAGATTGCTACATTTATGCCATCAGTTACATCGGGAAAGGGACAGGAGATGACACAGAGAAGTCGGGGCTGGAGCTGGAAGGTCAGCCTTTGCCGTGGTGAATGCCATGGGGAAATCCTTCCTCAGTGTTGTACCTAGGTAAATACTACTGTACCATCATCAGGTCGGGTACCAAGAAGATGTTCTGAAATCTGCTTCATTATCCCCAGTTCTGTACTTTTTCTAAGTCCTGTTAGCCTATTCTTTTATTTTCACCCTATAAACTCTAAGATCTCTAGAGGTTTTGATATTGGTCAAATGTAATGCTTTTCTGTTTACATTGGACAAACGGCCTTGGAGATGCAATGGAGTAATAATCACAGCAAACATTTTGAATCCCAGATTACTGATTGCTGGACAACTTGCCAGTACACATAACTATCTGGGAAGATTTTTCATGGGGGCAAAGAGATTTGGAAAGAGACAGAAAATGCTATGGGCTGCAAAATTAAAGATAGGCAAAAGTACCAAGAGATTTATGAGCACTCACTCATGATAAATAAAAATAAGTAATGTAGCTTGCTATCATCTTAGTCTATCCAACTTGAGTCTAAAAACTATAATAAACCTTGGAAGTTGGTCTGAATTTTTTTGATAATTAAGCTTGTTTTTCATCTATTAAGCATGTAGTTATTTAAAACTGATTGCCTAATTATGAATATTGGTAATTGTGTTATGATGGATTCCAGAGCTCAAAGATCTACATTTCAAAAGGAAAAGGGAAATCAATAAACACACTGCAGTTAGACACATGTAGTAATAGCAGAATTTCCATGAAGAGGAAGTAATATGGGTTGATTTTTGGCTCAATTAATTTTCCATGCCATTCAACACCAAACATGTTCCTGAAATTGTCAGAGTGAATTGCTTTCTGACTTACAGGCACACCTTCCCTTAACCATATATTCTTCACAATAACCAAAGGTTTTTTCACTGAGTTTTCTTGAAATTAGCAGCTTGCTACATCATGACTATTTGCTAGGTTAGAACTACAATGCTAAGAAAAAAATTATTTAATTTGTACTCCATTTCAACTCAGAACCTTTAAAGAGGGGGAACAGTAAATACACTCATGGTTTCTTGATGGCCTTTTGCAGGCCAGGTGCCCAGGCCTCTGAGCTGAGAATGCATTTTATTTATTCTAGTCTCTGTCTTCAACCCCACGCTGGTGTAATGATCTAGAGCTTTTTCTAGAACTGCCTTGTCTCACACTAAGTAAGCGGTTCTGTTCCAGAAATGCATCTGGAGATGGGGAAATCACAGCCAACCCCGGCAGCCTCAATGTGTCCAACGCATAACATCGGTTTTCAGGTGTAAGGTGATGAAATGTGGCTGGAGAAATTGTAAGTGTGCATAAAATACTCACGATAGCCAAAGCCTGGTGTGACCCAGAATTTCCACCACTTGAGCTTCAAAACCAGCCACTGTTTTTATTCTTTTTCCACGTCACACCATTCTTTTTCTCAGCTGGAGAAGATTCCCTGCTTTCAGGATTTGGACAAGTCATTTGGGCCCACCCAGATAGCCTGCATCAAAAGCTCAGTATCCTTAATCCCACGCAGTTGGTGTCACTAGGCAGTGTAACATGTCTACAGGCCTTCGTAGGTGTGTATTGCTGTAACTCACCTGCAAAATATATATAATTTAAAATAGCATAGTGGAAATAAATATATATATTGATATATTGGGTTATAAGTAAAGGTTTCCCTGCAGGTCCAGTCTGTTAAGATTAAGAGTCTTTTTACCAGGACTAGACATACCTGGGATGCGCAGCCAAGGCATGGAGGTTTCCAAGAAAGCTTTGTATCCTCACAGTACTTCAAGCTGCTGTTTCTGTCTCCAGGAGAGCTGTCATAGTTAGCATGACAGCAGGTAAGGATGACTTTTCTGCAACTGAAACAATTAATGCTTAAGATATGTTTAAAACAAAAGCCGTGTGAAAACGCGGCAGTGTTATCTCTGTCCTTAGCTTTGGTGGCACAGGACTGTGCCGCTGTCCACATCTCCTGCACCTTGGCAGCCCTGTGCCTGCTTAAGGACAAATCCGCTACTTTTTCCACCTGGAAGTTTGGTTAATGAATAACGACATTTCATTTTATTCATTATATATCGAGCCATTCATTCATGGGATTCTTAGCCTGAAAAAAAGGACAAACAACAAGAATTCCAAAAACCTTGCAGGAAGAAATGAAAAAGTGCCTTGTCTTTATGTGAAAAGAATGCATATATTATGCATCTCAGACTTGTTTATAGTGTACAGTGAGCCTATGCATGCGTGTGTGTGTGTCTGTGTGTGTGTGATTGTAAGCTCCTTCCAAGAAACCTCTCTGAAGGTCACCAGAATTGATGAAGAGGAAGTGACAACAGTTGAAAATTCAGGACAGTTCAGGTAATTTCTCAGCAGAAACAGCTGAGGTAACCTTGGAGTATAAATAGAAAAATGGACTGAATTCAGACACTAGCTTATGATTACTAGAATATGCCTGTGAATATTTCATAAAGGAACACAATAGTCATAGTTACATATTTCATCAAGCAGCCCTTTAATTGCTCTAGATGTATTATTTCACTTAGCTCTAAGAAATTCATGACACTGACGTTCTACAAATGAGTAAACTGATGTTTGCAGAGGTTGGTAAAGTATTACTTAAAATGACATATAAAGTGAGTGCTAGAAACATGTCCTAACACAGGTAATGTGACACTAATATTCTATACAAAACGCGATACAGTTCCTTTTATCGTGAAGTTCACAGAGTGCAGGTCTAGACCATGTCTGTAAGAGGTATGCGTTTCCCTTTTCTGTTTTGTCCAGCATAAAAAGGAGCAGGGATATGGACTGGGCCTGTCAGGGAAGGAAGGTACCCTGGCAACACCCACGTCATTTCAAGATAGCGGTTGTCTTTGCCATGGATGCTGCACCTGTGTATCGCAGCAGTACGACCACAGAAGCACCTTCCTTCCTGAGACTGTAACTCAGTGTCTCCTTTCACTGACTTCTGTGGTAGGGCAGGGGAGCCCTGACGTGTGTCCTGAGCTGGGTGTTGAAATAGACAAGGGGATATTAAAGTAGAGAACAGAACGAGGAGGGCAGAGACTGCTTGTGCCTTTGTTCCAAACCTAGTATTTTATAGGTAACTAAATACTGGTGGGGGTTCCAGTGAAAAGGAAATTAAACTTTTGAGTAAGCTAAGAATGTAGATTGAAGCACACTTTTATGAATAAAATGTAGAATTGTGTTAGGTTTGTTTTTTTTAGTTTCTTTAGGTAGAAACTGTCTCGTTTCTAGGAGATGCCATGTCGAAAAGGAGACGGTGACAGCAAGAGCTCAGAAAGAAATGACGAGCAACTGCAGCAATATGAGCACAGAGAGAATCTATTTTTGGAAACTTCTGCAAAAGTCAAAGATTCTGAATAAAATGTAAAAACAAAAGTCTGAGCTCCAAATAATGTACCGCACATGGTGAGCAAACTTGGACATTGCGCTGTTCTCTAGGAAAAAATCATTTTAGTATTCTACTTTGATTAATAAACTATTGAAATTGATATTTTTAAATGTCAGGTTTTTAAAATTCAGGAGATATTTTAGCCCGATACACTTCAAAGTTGTTTATTCAGCACGTATGAACTCGTACTGATTATTTTAGCAGGGTGAGAAAGTGAGGTGGCCAAAGGTATATCACCTTGCTGCCGATAAATGCACAGCTCAGTGTGGGTTTAGCCATGTGGGTGACGGGCTAGCACACACAGAAGTAAGGGATGTTCACTGATTCCATTAAGTATGTTATTTGCATACACTAAGCTTTACCTGGAAGTAGAACAAAAATAAAATAAAAGGAAAATAAAGGAAAATAAAACAAAACTATAAAAAATCGAAAGCCTGTCTTTTAAAAAATTTACATATATATATATATATATATATATATATATATATAGACTACTTTCTTGTATACCAGAAATAGTTAACTATATTTTCAAATTGTTATACTTTGCAGCCAAAATGTCCCCCAATGCTTCATAATTTTAAGCAGAGGTGACTGGATCATAAGGATATGACTCTTACATTGGCTCTCTCCAGTGGTGGATTTGATTGGTGGCATTAATGGAAGGTGACAGGTGTGGAGCCTCACTGAAGAGTCTAGCTCACAGGCCACCCTCTCGGGAACTCTATGTTGTCCATCATCCCTTCATCTTGCCTTTCTCACCCTCTGTTTGCTTCCTGGCCATCACGAGGTGAGCAGTGTTCCTCCACCATGCTGCTTGTGCTGGGCAGCAAACTGAAGAGCAATGGAGCAAGTTGACCATGGACTGAAACCTCTGCAATCATGAGCCAGATTAAATGTCATCTGCTTTAAACTGTTTTTTCAGGTTTGTTGCAGGTGGGAAGCTGACTGACATGTGCATTTAAAACAGTGCTATTTATAGTGGCATCAAAAAGTGAAAAAGCTTGGGGATGTAGCTCCACGAAAACATACCTGTTTTGCACGTGTGAATCTATGTGTGCAAGTCTCAGTACTGTGAAAAATTAGCAACCAACAAAAATGTGAAATGACTAGGTAAAAATCAAACACCATATGTGTACGATTTGGGGAGAGTAAAAGTAAACTCTACTGAGAGAAATACAAAACTACATAAATGGAGAGATAGTTCATGCTCATGGATAGAAAAATTCAACACCACCAAGCTATTAGTGCTTCCCAGCTTGATTTATAAATACAATACGATTCCAAAGAAATCTTAGGAAGTTGTTTTGTGGACATCCACAAACTGGAAAAACTAGATGGCATTAAGCTTGGCAGTGACTTCTTAGATGCAATACCAAAGTGTTGATAACTTGCAACTTTATTTGAATTAAAGTTTTCTCTATAAACAACATTGTTAAAATAGAAATGCACACTATAAACTGGAGGATGAAAGATCTTTCTACAATATATTTCTAAGAAAAAAAGTAACATCTAAAATTAGCAAAGAAATCTTAACAATACAATTTCAAAACTAATCCTTTTTAAAAAGGTAGTAGCCAACAGATCTCAACAGATATCTCACCACAAAATATATACACATGGAAACACAGAGCGATGTTCACTACCAGATACCACTAGGGACTTTCAAATTAATACTATGAGTTAGTACTGCATATTTAGAGCATGACTTAACTCCAAAAGACAGCAAGTAGAGAAGATTCAAAGAGGAAAGTGATGACATTTATGGATACTGTATTTTCCACCCAATTTTTCTATAAGACCAAAATTTAAAACAAAACAAATTTTATTAATTTTAAAACAGTTATAATACAGGATGTTAGTGTTAATACTTTGAATGGCAATGGATTAAAAGGGAATCAGGAAGTTATGAGGAGGAATACCTTTAAGCATTTAAAATACAGGGATCATGTAAGCCTCCTTGCTAGTGGGAAGCCCTGCAAGGAGACGGAGATTTGCAGGAGGTCAGAGGCAGGATGACTCCAGGAACTTGTTGTCCAGGGGTAACCATTAACACCGCACCATGAAATCCAGCATGAAGACCCACCCTCCCTTCTCCCCCGGTCCTCTTAGGTAACATCCTGTGACCCTCATGAAGCTTCCTCTCCTTCCAGTAGCAAGAGCAAACCGCTGAGAGTGAGCCCTCAGGGAAAGAAGCTCCTGATGTAAGAAACAGGGGCACGGATAGGAGTGGCCGCAGGTACCAAGGCCAGAGGCAGAGGGCAGGCAGCCTCACCCTGTGGGCATAGTTTGTCTCGAAGACAGCTGAGGTCAGGTATCTAACGAACATGTGGATCCACATCACGCATGCTTCACATACACATTTAACATCTATGGAAATATGTAATGATTTGTCTGAGACCTTTTATTGACTGTCATCAAGGAGAAAATCACGCGGTTTCATCGTGGAGGATTCTCTGTGCTGACAGGACGGTTCTCAAACTTGCTTATACCAGAGTCACTTCTGGTAACTTCTTAGAAGACTGATGGGCAGTCTTACTGCTTTGGTCTCTGATGGATCCTTGCAATCCAAATTTAAAAACAAAATGGAGCAAAATCAAATTATTAACATTGCAGCTCTTAACCTATACTTTGAAAACAAGGTTAATGATAAAATACCTGTGCTTTCAGACTCCAGAGTGGCTGCCGCTACAGAAAACTGTTGATTCTGGCTCTAGTCAATGAAATTGACTTCAGTTCAATTCCTCAAATATGTCCTGACATAGCATTTAGATGGATAGAAAGTATTAAGGCCTCAAGCTTTGAAATGTTAAATATTGTCGTCACTTTTTCAGGGAATCAAAAAGATGGTATAACTTTGTAAGAGTACCTCTTAAAGAAAGAGATGTCATCATTTTAACCTTTAACAGGTGACCAGACATATATCTTTTTAGTGTAAAATAAACTTTGCATTTTCTTTATGCCTTTCATTTCCTAGTTGTTCTGAGATGGTATTTAGCTAACATTTTACAAAATCGAACACAGAAATGATGATAGTATGATTGTTACCTAACTATGATGTAAAAATCTTTAAAAATCTAAACAAATATGGAAAGTACAATATATCCAATAATATACAAACTATTATGAAACAAGTTAATTTGATTTCCTAGCGATTAGTGATACACATCAAAGCGAGATTTTTAAGAAAATCCACATGGCTGTGGGACTGCATTCTCATCTCATGGCTTAATGATGTGCTTCATTACTTAGCTTCTGGTGAGCTTCACTGATCTGATTCCCTCCTCCCTGTGCATTTCCCTAAACCCTCCTTCCCCCATTTAAAAGAGAAATGGGGAACTCTGAGCATGGTGAGGATGGTTGGAAAGAAACCAAACTTGCATTTCTTGATCTTTACTGCAACAGCAGCCCTAGACCTACCTGATCTGCAGAAATGAACAAGTTAATATTCAGAAAGCTCAGTCTATCTAAACACGCTTTCACGTGATGTTTGCAGGTCACATGGATTTACAGCTATGGAATAGCACAAACAATGAAATAACAAAGCTGAAGAAATAAAAGTTTCTGCTCATTGACAGATGTGGGTGTCTTAACTGTAATTAGAAGAGATTTAGACCTAGTACTACTAGACTGAAAAACCTGGCAAAACTGATTAAATGAATCTAAACAATAACAATTAGATACGGCTAGTTTTCATTGAAGAAGTAATTGAAGAAAAATTTTATCAAGTTCTAGGTAAGGATTTTGGGACAGAGGTGGGTTAAGATACTAAACAAAGATGAATAAAGGTAGGATGCTTGCCCCTTAAAAAGTAATAATACACAAGGGGTAATAAGACATATGGTTTTATAGCCTAAGGACACACAAAACAGGAAGACTAAGGTTTCCCATATTTGTGTAAGTTTCATTTTTTCTGCATTTTTTTGGACTGGAATAATAGTTTTTAATGGGATTTATTTCTTTCCTCAGGTCTGAAGTTTATCCCCTTCAGCCTCTGATTCTCAAACATTTATAACTTCTAAAATCCTTTCATATCTGTTTATTACTTCTGGACAGTTCATAGATTTAATGGATGCTTCTCATATTAATGAGGACATCAAGGTGACAGCAATGTTATCATACTTCACACTTTTTATCTCGGCTCTCCTTTGGTGACATAGAAATTGACTTGCTCGTAATGTACAGTGAAATTAATGCATGATAATCTGCTTAATAATTTAAGAAGCTGGAGAGAAAAGAAAATATGTTCTTGCACAGAAGCATAAAATCCACACCCAAGAACACTGGAATACTTATAAAATATTTGAAAAAAGCTTTGTAAGTCAGATTACTACAAAATTTTTCTGTAATTCTACAGAGCTGTTCTATCTGTGCCTAATATAGTAAAAGTAAAAATACTACATACTGTCTCTCAAACTCCAAAATTTACAATTTCCTGATTTAATTCTTTAAAAATTTTTTTTTCCAAAAAATTTGTTCTTGTAAAAAGGAACTGGAACAGAAACTACATCTAAATTGAAATTTTGATATACTATTAATAATTTAGAATCAGCTGCCTGTGTGTTGGAGCTTGTGTTTTGCCTTGAATAGTTTTAAGCACACAGGAGGTGAAAAATGATAATTATTCAGACAAAAGGTAGAAATATTCAGACAAATGTAAAAGTAGTTTGGAATCTTTAATTAATTAAAATGAATTTAAATGGAAATTGTGTTTTACATTCTATACCTCCTTTTGAGAGAATCACTTAAGTGTATCAAGCACTTTGTCTAAAAACTATAAAATATGTTGAAATATGTATGGGAAGTCACTTGATATTAATAGAATCATGTAAAAGCTTAGAATTATAATTTATGTAACTAATCCCTGGTTCCAACCAGGATCATCAGTAATAAATACCTTCAACCTCAATTTATTCATTGTAAAACGAGTCTAATAATGATTATCACCAAAGACAGCTGTGAGAATGCCATAAAATTCAATTCAATAAAATGCTTAATATATACCTAAAAGAGTACCTGATGCATATGTTATTCAAATTTCATTTATTTTTTTGTTGCCTGAATTCCTTTTGCATAAGAACTAATACTTTAAATAATAAATCCCAATTCTCCATCCTACCAGTGTATCTCGGTTTGGCTTGTCGTGTCCTACCTTGATAACTCAAAACAGATTATAGCCTCTCAAACCTGCCTTCAGACCTTCAGGAGAGCAGTGATGGCCTTTAACCTTATCATTTTCCCTATAGTAACATAATATTTACTTATTCATGATACCTATTATTTGATTTCCCAGCTGAAATGCAGGCTTCAAAAGCATAAAATCTTTTCCATATTTATTCACTATTTTTCCCAGAGCATGACATACAATAAATACTTGATTACTAAAAAATAAAATAATAACCAGCATTTTAATTATTAAAAAGCACATTACTTATAAAAGGGTCATTCCATGAAAGTGATGTAGCAATTATAAGTAAGTATGCACCTTGGTTAAAATTGAAATGAGAAATTTAAAAATTCAACAGTAATAGTTTAAATCTGTAGATTTAATGCAATCTCTATCATAATCCTAGCTAGTTCATTATACAAATTGACATACTCATGATAAAGTTCAGATGAAAACTCAAATGACCCATAATAAGCACACTTAAAATGATTAAATATGGGGAATGTACAGATTTCTATGTCCAAGTTTGCTACAAAGCAACATTGTTCAAAATAATATGGCACTGGCATAAAATTGCCATGCATAAAAATGGAACAGGATTAAGAGTCTAGAAACAAAGTCTAATATTTCTACAAAATTTTTTTAACCAACTTGAATAATCACTCATTGTGTAGATCTTCTAGCTGTATATTGAAGTTTTAAAAAATTATTGGTAGTATTACTTTTCCTAATAGTATTATGTTTTTGATCTGAGATTTTTAAATGTGTTTTTGCAGCTATACCTTAAAATGTAAATGTATGTAGGAAAAAGAAGAAGGAAATCAAAATAGTATACTACAAAAATCTTGAGTTCAAATTAAAGCAATAATGAAAGTTGAGAGTAAATCCTCAGTTATAAGGTACGGAGGAAAGAAATACCTAAGTAGGAGTGTACATCCTAACTTGATATTAACATTAAATTTAAATTGATTAAACTCTCCAGTTAAAAAGCAAAGACCACAGGGTGAATTAAAAATGCCAGATCATTGTTCAATAGGGAAATGTAAACTTGAACCACAATGGGACAAATGCTGAAAGTGAATGGCACTCACTGGAAGGCAAGGATGGTAGGATTCATAGGAAATGTTGATCAACAGGTCCTAAGACACAGGTAGATGAAGCAAGAAGTGCAATGCAGTGATTGTGAATAATAACTGGGGGCCATACATTTCAAAAGCTAGAAGAAAGGCTTCTGGAAGGTGGATAGGTACATGAATGTAGAAGGGTGGCTAAGACTGACCGTAAGAAGTGATAAGTGTTTGAGGAGATAGACATGTTCAATGTGTTTTAAGCATTGTGCAGGGGTATACCTCCATCTAACAGTGCATGGTATCCCATTTCTGCATACAAATTTTGTATTTCTACATATCAGTGAGAATTTTTTTGAAAACCAGCCACAAGATACCATTTGAAATGTCTCTTATAAGGCAAAAAAAATCTATATATTAGTCCTTTGTCTGAGAAATAGTTGTCAATATTTATTTCCTATTCTTTGAATTGTCTCTTCACTCTGTTGGCGATTTCTTCTGCTGTGAAAAAGCTTTTGAATAAGATGAGGTTGTTAATTCTTTCTAACATTTGCGATGTGATTGTAGTTTTGTTCATAAATTTTTTGCCTACACCTATGTCTTCAAGAGTTCTACCTATTTTCTCTTCCAGCAGATTTAGTGTTTCTATTTTAATATTTAGATATCTGATCTATTTTGATTTTGGTTTAGTGTATGGTCAGAGACGGGTCTAGTTTTCATTTTTGGCCTGTGGAAAACCAGTTTTTCCAGCATCACTTGTTAAAGATGCTGTGTTTCTTCCAACAAATGTATTCGGCACCTCTGTGAAAGATAAGGTGGCTGAGTGTATATGAAGTTGTTTTTGCAAAGAACTAAAAAAATCAGACAACCCAAATTTAAAGATTCAATCTAAAAATGGTCATCTGAGATAAGTACACATGTCACAGATGAAGAAGTACAAATGACACATAAATAGAACCAAAAATGTTCAATATTATTGGTCATTTGAGAGATACAAATTAAAATAACACTGAGATTTCATTTCACTCCAGAAAGAATGGCTATTATCAAGAAATCAATCAATAACAAATGAGGGGATGCTGTGGGAAAACATAACCCTTCTCCACTGTTGGTAGACTAGTGCAACCATTGTGGAAATCAGTTTGGAGATTCCTCAAAAAACTAAAAGTAGAGATTCCATTAAACCCAACTATTCCCCTTCTTGATATTGTGAAAGAATTAAAAGAATATCACAGCGATATATACATACCTATGTTTATCGCAGCACAGTTTAGAATAGACCAATCTGGAAAATAACCCAAATGCCCATCAACCAATGAATTTATACAGGTGAGTACTATTCAGTCAGAAAGAGGGATAAACCTGAGACATTTCTAGGTAAATGGATTCACCATGAGATGATGCTGTTAAGTGAAATAAATTGGACTCACATGTTCAAATGTTGCATTGTTTCTGTAGTGTGAGAAACCAAAAGTCTGTATTAGGACCAAAATGTATAATAGATATTGTGAAATAGGAAGAAAATGTTCAAATGGGAATGGGAACTAGGGAAATGAGAGGGGGAAAAGAAGGAAGGGGCAAGAAAAAGTACGGAAAAAATGAAACAATGGGAACAAGGCTTTTGTTGGTAAAGAGGGAAGAAAGGTTAAAGGGAGGGGAGAAAATGTGGAAAAAAGAAGAATCAAGATATCCCACGCACAGGTGCACGTTTCCTGCGATGGATGTGATCATTATGTAGATCTAGAATGTACCAATCAACTTAATTCAAAATAAAACAAAAATAAATGAAATTTTGATATGGATATAGTGAAATTAGAACCTTTGTACCTTCCTAGGAGAATGAGAAGCAACGCAGCCATCATGGATACGGTAGTCTCACGTGACCCAGTAATTCCACGTGATGACATAGTAATCCCGTGTGATCCACTAAGGCCATGTGATGCAGTGGTTCCAGGGGTTACAGCGATTGTACCCCTAGGGATTCACTCCGAAAGCAGAAGCCTGAGTACATACTCGTACACCAGCGTTCACTGTAACATCGCACGCAAGGCTGGAAACAACTCAGATATGCATCCAGGGATGAGCAACTGACATTGTACATATCCGGAAAAAGAAAGGGAGCTTGGAGTGGGCTACACACACTCCTTAAACTCATGCTAAGTGAAACAAGATGCACAAAAGGGCTGACTGCTCTATGATTCCATTTATACGAGGTAACTAAATATGGAAATTCTAGAGCACCCTGGAGGTTCCAGGGGCTGGAATGTAATGGGGGCATAATGTTGGGCCTATTGCTTTACAGTTGTAGCTTTTTTGCCAGTGATGGAAACATTTTGGAGGCAGTATTGATAGTTACAGTACATGGGCAACATAATTAATGTCACCGAATTGTTCAATAAATGCTTAAATTGGCAAATAAACCTTGTGCAATTTTATGTTGTATATATTTTACCACAATCTTTAAAGATTATGTAACTTACCAAAACTACCAAATTATACACTCAAGAGGGTGAGTTATATGTCATGTGAATTGATTTCAATAAAATTGTTAAAAATGAGCAAAATCATGAATGGGCTCAATAAGAAAAGTGGGGGGCTGTAATCTCATGGAAGGATTCTCAACGTTATTAGTTATTAGGGAAATGCAAATCGAAATTCCAATAAGGCACCATTTCTTACCCACCCTGATGGCTGTAATAAAATGACAGACGATCACAATTGAACAGGATGTGAGACATTAGACCCGTCCTACGTGACTACTGAAGATATAAAATGGTTTTGCCACTTTGGATAATAATTTGGCAGTTCTTAAAAGAGTTAAGATGAGAATTACCACATGACCAAAAATTATACTACTAGAAAGTTTAAAAATACAGCCATGTAACAAATCACACCTAAATGCTTACAGAAGCATTATTCATAATAGCCAAAAAATAGAAACCGCTCACATACACATCACTGACTAATGAGAAGATGAAATGTAGTGTATCCATTTGACCTAATACTACTGAGTTATGATAAGTGTGAAGTACTTATAAATGTTGCTAGGACATAAAAAGAACCTTGAAAAGAGAAAGGACTGAATATTATCTTTCTTTGATTATATGCAATGCCAAAAAAAAAAAAAGCAAACCTTTAGAGAAAGGCAGTGGATTTGTGGTGGCAGAGGGTTTGTAGAGAGGATAGAGGCCAACTGACTGTCAATAGGTCTGAAGTTTCTCTTTGGATGACCAGATTATCCAAATTAGATCCTGGTGATATGTGCACAACTCCATCTGTAACCTAAATATCACTGAGTTGTACATATTAAAGGGGAGAATTCTAAGATATGTGAATTCCACCTAAGTAAGACTTATAAGCATAGGCACTCATTACAGATTATGACGCTGAAAGTTCAGATAAAATATTGATTGTGTTTTCAAAACCAAAAATTGAATCTTGGCAGGTGAGCACCAAACTTTAAGTCAATTTAAACCAATGTGTTGATGAAGAAGTCTAGGAAACTCTTTATTAACCTCAATCTTTGCACCCCTCTATCATACAAAGTTAAAGCGAAATTCACGTTACTTGTTCAGATGTTTTTAGTGCATCCCTGGCACTAACCCTTTGGTCTAGTTTGTCAACTACCTCTTCTCACACAGTCTGGAGAACAATTTCCTACACCCTTGGATCCTTTTGCCTTTTCTTCCCGGCCTGTTACACCTTCTTATGACTTCTCTCCTGATTTCAGCACAAGTCTTCTTTATCCTTTTGGATCTATTTCCAAAACAAAGGCGATGAACGTTTGATTGTCACCCAAAGAGATCTGACTACACTTCTATCTTGCTTCCCATTGTAGTTAATTTTAAATGTTCAAATCTGTGAGGAGAGTATATTTTGGTTTTGATTTTGTTTTGTTTTTCCCATTTTGTTTTGGTTTTTTTTGTATGATGGGACTTGTTCTAGTTATCTTAGCATCTCTAAGGGGTTGGATAACTCTTAGTACATAGCACATCATCAACAGTTTTCAGTAAGTGAGAACTAAGCTAAATTGGGTTTCCCTTCTGCACTCTCAGCATGCTGGGAAAGTGGGGCAAAAAGATCGCAAGTTTTAGCCCAGCCTGGACAATTTAGGAAGAGCCAACTTTTAAATGAAAGACAGGCAGGGGTGAGGGATGGAGGGAGACAGTATGCAGGGGTGGGCTTTGGGTTCAATTTTCATTATTGGAAACAAAAAAAAGTAGATTCAAATGCCATTTTCCTTGATAAGGGTTTAGCAGAGCTAGTCATCACATTAATATTTTAAGGACTTTATCCTATAGATACAGACAGTTATAAAGAGAATTAAGAGCCATGGCTATTTTCTTTGTATTTGCAAAACAAACGAAATAAAGAGGGTAAGAATGCTTTATATGCCCAAGATAATTAAACATAAAAGAGAGGCTAAAAAAATTTACTTCAGCTGAAATAATAATTAGAAGATGATGTCATTCAGTTTTGTTTTATATTTTATTCTATTTAAGCCTAAATTTTAAAAAAATCTACAGCATGAGGCTGTCTCCATTACTCCTAGTTCCCAAGATGGATTTTATTTACAAAGCTGAGATCATCTATTTATTTGAAGCCGTCTGTCATTTATAGTTCACAAAGGTATTTCTATGAAGGATTAAGGATAAAAGGAATTTATCACTGAAGGCAATTTCCTACTTAATGCCTCATTCACAAAAGGGAAAGAAAAATAAACCCTCCCATTTTTTCAGCCAGTCAGGTTTTTAAATTTGTCACAAATGAAAAGCCAAACTTGCCGGGAGAGAGTGATTTATTAGTTGGTAGGTACAAAAAGGGAAAAAAAGGTATGAAAACCCCACAAGAACACCTATTTCAGGAAATAACGGGAAAACATTGCTGCCTTAAGGGGAAAAAAACATTAAATATTTAAAATACTCTCCTTTACACACACACACACACACACACACACACGCTCTTGTGTCTAAACGTATGTTTGCTGGAAATCTAATCTCTTTAAAGTTTTGTTACATGGAATTCTGTTTCTTTACTTAAACCCTGTAACTGAAAGTTCAGATAAATGTCATCAGGTAATTAATACCTTTCCAGGCTCTGTGCTTTGCAGATGTTTATAAATCTACATCCCCAAGATTTGTGGCTTCTAGAAAAAAAATTTAATAAGAACCTCTCGAAAGCACAGTCTATTGGTGCTGTTTCTTTTCGGGAGACACCTCTCAGTTGTCAGCCCTGAGAGAGTAGCCAAGCGCACCATCACAGACTGGAGTTCATGGCTGAAAGCGGTGTGTAATTGCAAATTGCCTTTGTTTATAACCTTTTGAAGACACAGGATAATTATAACAATAAACAAAATGAGATAGCGCACGAGAAGAAAACTGACCCATCATCTCTTCTTGCATGACTTAAAATTGGCCAATCCATTCTCTTTTCAAACATGGGGCCAATTTTGAAAGTGCAATCACAGGACACTTCTCAGGAGGGAAGACACTGGTCACAATCAGTGAACATTTAGACTTAGAATCTCCACAATCCGTCCACCCCGTTTCTGGGTGCACGTTACTCAAACGTTTGCCAGCGTGGACTAAGGAGCTTTGTCCTTCAGAAGAAGCTTTAGTTTTGTCTGTGCGTTTTCTACTCCAGTCAGCTAACAGGTAGTGGTGAAGCTAACTTTTCCACCAGCATGAAGAAAGGCCATGTGAAAGCCAAACTGTACGCAGATTTGTAAGAAATAAAATGCTGTTTGCAGCTCTGATTTGGGGAACTCAGAATTATATCCTGGACATGCCCGAGAATTGGCTTTCTGTTACTGTAACAAAATCTGAATCAGGTAAGTTGAAAAAGAGGACAGGTTTGTTCTGGCTCAGGGTGTCCAAGGTCCATGGCCCACTGGTCCCGTGGCTGTGAGCCGGCAGAGGCCCCATATGTGACCTCAATGTACGAAGTGAAGGATGTCACTCACCTCATATGGCCAGGAAGCAAAAAGAAGGACCGACCAGGCCAGCATCCAGTACCCTCTTCCAGGCCTGCAGTGAGCTAACCTCACCAGCTGCCCTGCTCCTACGGTAGCACCACCTCCCAAATAGTGCCATGGTGGGGACACTGGGAGACATCCAGATCCAACCACAGCAACATAGAGAAGCTCTTCTCTCTCACACATGGAATCCCTGTTTTACCCTCTGGAACTGTATCCTTCATCCATAACTTATTTAAGGATAGAACCATCAAATTCCTGGTTTCAGAAATTAACTTGTGTCAAACCAAGAAGGAGAAGCATACATTTACAAAACCCACATGCAAAAAAGAACTTCTTAAATGACACAAGGCCAGTGTAATCATAAAATTCAGACTGCAAGGAATTTTACAGGACAGTTCATGGTTATCTTCAATAAATAAATTGTTAGGAAAAATGAACACAGAGAAACACATATATTAAAACGACACATCAAAAGGCAACACGCGAAAACCTTTGGATCCCAATGCTAGCAAATTATTTAAAAACTATGCTATGGGCAAAATTTAAATACAAAAGGAGGATTTCAAAATAAGATAAGGGATTTGTTTCCATGGAGAAGGTTGTACAACCAGGACAGAACTGGGACCAAGGAAAGTTGCTCTGACAAGGCAAGGCTATGTTCATGTCACTTCTTCACCAAGGCTGCTCGCAGCTGCAGACACGGAAATAGTCACCTCTGCATTCAGTTTCCCCTCAGCAAAGCACAAGTGGCAGGGGGGCTGGAGTTGAGTGATGCCCACCTGTGCTGGGGGAAACAGCTCACAAACTTGGATCCTGAATGTGGACCTGATGTAGCTAATGACCCACCTACAGGTTAAAATGAAAAGCAAAATGCAAATACACCAGACAAAAACTTCAGCAATGCAACAAGTAGTTCTAAGAATGTATAACATCATGACTTAACATTGGCCAATCCATTCTGTTTCCAAACATGGGGCCAATTTTGAAAGTGTAATCGCTTTCATATGTAACATTTAAAATAAGCATTTTAATATTGCACTTTAAAGAACTAGATAAAGACCAAATTTTCTCACACTTGGCAGACAAAAAAAAATAATAATTAAATACATATAAGCGCATATTAAATACATACAAATCATAAGAATTAAATACACATAAACACAATGGAAAAGATTAAAACACAAGAGTTGTTTTTTGTTAAAGGATTATGTTCCCTCTGTACATCCTTCTTGCACATCAACCCCACAGCATTAAGTTAATTTCAACCAAATGATGCTCTGTTTAAAGCAGAAAAAAAAAAAAAAAAACACTTCCACGCATCTTGTCATCTCCCTTTAATCAGTAGCTGCACTACTCCATCTGGAAAATCGCCTGCGTCTTCCTGCCAAAACACACTTTAACCACCTACTTTTCTCTGTCATTATTCCCAACACCTTGGCTGGAGCTACCACCACCTCCTGGCAGGATTCTGAAGCCGATTGGGTCTCCTGCTTCCAAACTCAGCGCCATCGACCTATCCGGCAGCCAAAGGAATCTCTCAAAAACATACTCTGCTGAATTTCAGACACGGAAATGATCTAAATAATTACATAGCCATCATAACGGAACCCACATCCTGGCTCAAGTAGCGAAGTAGTACTTTATTTGAAACCTCCTGTACACTGGTGATTCCTACAGCCTCTCCTGTCTCCCCCTAAAGACTGTTATTGTCATGCTAAATATCTACATTTTAATATTCCAGTGCTGTTCTTCATGCTGCAGAAATCTCAACCTGAAAGACTTGGGCTTTTTCCTTTTTTCTTTGCAGAGTACTTTTAAAGGTAAGACAGCTGATCCTGGTGGGTTGGTTCTGGTTTCATGTGGTTCTGGAAATGCATTGTGACATTTACTCAAAGTATGCCTGTTTTTGGCACTGTGGTGAGTTGGCCATTTGCTATTAAAAGCAACTGTATTTCTCAGGAAACTGGGACTTTATCCCCACCCTGGTGAATAGGTTGTGCAGAACCTGTCTCAGCCCACTCCAATCCAATAACCCATTTTCACAGGGTTTACGGCATGTATGTTTGTGCAGATTTACATTAAAATCATGCAAACAATTTTCCCTCCTCGAACTTTCTACTGTTTTGCTTGTTTATCTCCAGGAATGTGAATTCACAGATTAGTGATTTACTCGCGGGGCTATAGAATGTGATGACCACCATCTTCTGTGATCCTCAAACAGTGACAGATTTTGCAGGCAGGAGTGTCTGACATATGTTTTGTCTTTCTTGTTGAAAGGAATCTTCTGTTGTGTGCCGTGAGCTCTCCCGGGTCAGTATTATTATTTTATGTAACCAAGGGTCTTTTCTTTGGGATTACATATGGATCACCACAGTTTTTGCAGCAAAAGCTGGGGATAAAGCCTTCCTTCCACAGGCCATCTGGTGTGATCCGTTGGTTGTAATCTGTTTATGTCATCTTGTGGACTATATGTTTTATGGATCGCCTATACTGTAACATGGCAGCAGCATGCTCAAAGTTCTCTCTTACTCTTCTCAGCATGCCTTTGCTGCTGTTAAGAGTTTCACAGGCTGTCATTCCTCAGGGATGAACGGCTTCTGTCTAGATGTCTTCTGAATCTTCTCTCTCTTCTTGGTAATCTGCTATTCCTTCGACTCTTTAGAAGCTGCTGGGGTCCGGAAAGGCGTCCTCTGAGGCGGTACTGAAGGATTTGTTCCCACTCTGCAGCACCCTTGGGAGTGGGGCGCTATGCAAGGTGGTGGCTCTCTGGACATCTTCTGTTCCCCAGGGTGCGCCCTGGAAGGGGACTGCGGCATGGTAGGACTCTTTGCTCTGTTGTTGGCTGTGGGCCCCCACGCGGTGAGCAGCCTCTTCTGCCACAGGCTCCCACCCCCCAAGGTCCTCTGTGGCTGAAGGGCCAGAAGCAACTGGGGTCGCTGTCCGTGGTGTGAAACCTCCTGCCTTGTGAGTCCAAATCCGGTACATTTTTTATAGTAACAGGAGGCGAACTGACGTGGACATCTTCTCTTTATTCATCAAGGTCAGAATTTCTTACGTTGCTGAAACTCTGTCCCTCATTTGAGTGAGGTGAAGAACAAACAAGGAGAATAGTACAGGAGGAAAGAAGAGACAAAGGGAGAGGTTTCTTGCCAAGGGCTGCAAGGGACCAAGGCAAGGGGAAGGGGGAGGAGATGGGGGACAGCTAGACTAAAGATTGTCACATGCAGGATTCTGATGACCTCAGTGAATATAAAGATTGCACGTCATAAACATGGATCTTTAATGATGTCAACAAGCAGGAGAAGGGGGAAGGGAAAGGGGAGGGAGGGAGGGAAGGAAAAGGAGATAAATAAATAAACAAGCCGCACCATGTGCAGGTACCCATCCCTGAGATAACTGTAAGATGGGCACTAATACAACAAATTGAAGGCAAAATCTCCCCCAGGAATAACGCATTAGCCAATCCTTCCTTTGTACGTGTTTATAAACATTGTAAGTGAAGTCTGGCTAGTCTATACTTTACTGTTTCTATGTTTGGGCCTTTCTAGAATATATGTGTATTCATGGCTGGAAATACATTGATACTTATTTCTGTTCCATTATTTTGCACTATTTCCTTACATTTTTCCATATTTCTCTTCTAATTCCTTTAGGTTAATTCAGTTTTGTTTGTGTAAATTTATATTCCAGCTAGTTTGAGATTTAACCGCTATCTAATATCTTCTAATGGCTATTTGCCTTGTTTTACTCACAGTGAAAACCTTGCATTTTATTTCATCTGCCCAAAAGAAGAATCATAATTATCATCTAGGATTTAGATGTTTGGCAAGGTTTCACTATGGTAGCAATGTACGCACTTGGAGTTTCTACTTACAGGTCAGAGCTTCTTTCTGGGAACTTTTTTCTTGTTCCTGAAGCACACTGAGAAGTTACCTCAGCACAAGCCCAATGGCTGTTCATTGTACTGATCATCTTGCTCACCAAAATGTTATTGTATAATTTTACTTCTGTGACAGCCACAAATACATGGGTATCTTCATAGCATTTTGCCTTTTTGTGATATCTTTTAAATTTAATTTGGGTTATTTTTAGTTAACGTTTTTTTCCAATTTCAATAGTTTTTACTTCCCCTAGTTATCTAATTACACTCTTAATTGTTTAGAGAATGTTAATTTGGTTATTTACCTGGATTAAAACGTATTTTACTTCTTAACCTGAAACATCCATATCTTCTATTATTGTGGGCAAACTTTGGGGAAAGTCTTTACTTCTTTAAATATTCTCTCTGAAGTATACTGATTAGGTGCTGTCAAAAATAAAAACCAAAAGAAAAGAAAAAACAGCCTAAATTACTTACACAGCTTAAATACCAAGACTGTCCCCCAGGTAGATTGGTGACTAGGAGACATTTGAAACCCAGGAACTTCTCGACCTGCCCTGCTGACCACAGCTGAGGGCCTGACCACCTCTACTGGGTTAGCAGTCATCACCCCGGGAGGAAAAAGCTATGACTGTGCGTCAGTTGCCTGCTGTCACCCACACCATGGCCAGGAGCACCCACTTTAAGGAGTCTAAAAAATTCACTGAAGGGCTCCCCAAGGAATAAAAGCCCTAACATGAAGGGGAGGTCTCCGTGGTGCTTCTGCTTGCTAAGTTATGAGACACTGAAGTCTAGAATGGGAATAGCGGGTCGATCCATTGGTATTCCCCACGATTTCTAAAGGAAGGGCTTTCCGGTAGGTGCAATAAAGACTCGGCCTATTTGATTGTTCCTGCATGGAAATGAAGTGTTCCTCACCAGTTGGACAGAAGTCAGGACATTTGCTTTGTTTTTCTTTGTTTTTAACAGCCATACATGTGTTGCCTCCATTTGTCCAATGAGCAAAGAAAAGTGATTACACAATAGCTCCTCCAACATGGCTTTTAACAGACTTATTCATAAAAAGAAATCACAGCATTTGCCTTCTCAGTATCTCTCAGCACACATCACCATGGTATGTGCACACCCATGTTTATAGCACCGTAGTTTACAGTAGCTAGATCTTGGAAAAAGCCCAAGTGTCCATCAACAGATGAGTGGATAAATGTGGTATTTGCTTACAGTGGTGCCCAACTCTGCCATAAAGAAGGACCAACTTGAGTCCTTGTAGGTAAACAATTCCACTTGAGACCACAAGTGTAAGTGACATAAATCAGACCCCCAAGTTTAAATATCACATTGTTTATATTGTGTGAGAAATACAAAGGATAAATAAGAAAGAAAATGGGTATTGGAAAATAGGAAGAATGTGTTCAAATGGGAAGCAGTACAAGGGAGAGGGTGCGAAGGAGGGAAGGAAGGGAAAAGAGATTTTAAAAGGAAAACAGGAGACAAAAATGGAAACAGAGCTTTCGCTGATGTGGGGAGGGGATGAGGGCTAAAGCAATGTGAGGGGAATGGGGAGAAAAAGAAATATTAAGATATATCAGGCACAGGTACAAATTCCCCAGGATGAAAGTAATTTTTATGTATAGTAAATATGTACTAGAAAAAAATATATATATATAATTGAAAAATTTTTTTAAAAAAGAAAGAAACCATAGCTCCTTGGAGAAATGTCATTATCTAAGGTAAGGCAAAGAAAGAGAAATCGAGCTAGATTTGTTCACCTGAAGTGTGAGGAAATATCCAAAGAATGAGAAAATGCCAAAAGGACTCAAGTCAACATATGAATCTTCCCCTTAGCCAAATCTTGAATAATTCAAGCATCAAAATAAACGTTGACACCAACAGGTTATATATGACCCGTTGTATAACTGATGGAAATAAGATTATGCTTGATTCATTATAACAGCCAACTAAAGGCAAAATTGTGGAATCAACTCAATGAAGCATGATGTACATCATTTCATAAAGATGTAGCTAATATTCACCACCGAGTAAGACTCTATTATGGACAGTTTGAATACTGGCAAAGAGTCTAGTACCTTTAATTCTTGCTTTACATTGTTTTACATTTGTTCTCAATGAAATCTAGAGAGAGATTTTTTCTAAAATGGAAGATGGTGGACATCTGTCACATTAGTCTTTGAAAATGAATGCCAAGGAGTTTCTTCTTAACAGGAAAATTGTGTAACTGTGGAGCTGTATTTATGTAATACACTACTTACATATAATTATCTCCAGGAAGTCTAAATAGTTCCATTTTAATAAAATAAACTTTAAAAACTTTTCACAATAGTGCTGAACAATTGAGCTTACACAGCGTCAAACAAATCTAATGGTGTTTTTGTGATGTATCCTTTAATGCAAAGAGTAAAGTTTTAGGATTGCCCTGGGACAGTGAGAAAATTTCACAGATTTTTCAAATGTAAAGAAAACCTTGAATATGATAAGATTTTGGATTTCAGATCTGAATTTTGAACAAGAGAAGTGAGTGACAAAGAGAGCCCGGAGTGGAGTAATCAGAGTTAGTCATTAAGCAGAGTGGCAAATCAGAAACTTTGAGGCACTAGCAAATTTAAAATTCAAAGAATTTAATTTTCATATATTGTTCTTAGATTGATCAGAGCAATATTTCCATGTCATTTTAGAGGTTTCATAATTAATTCATGGTTATCTTATTTTAATTTTAATCAGTCTACTTGGGCTCAGTAAAATTGTGCTTCTGTTTTTGTTCTAGAATATCTCTTCTCTGGCTACTGCACCTCCCTGTAGGTCTAGAAATTGTAACTGCAGTGCATCTACCTGTAAGCAAAGGGTTTCTACAAAAGAGGGTGTAACCTAGCCAGGCCCACAGCACACAGGACCAGGGGAGCAGCTCCGGAGGTCTTTCTTCACACCTGGGAAATTAACTTTTCAAGGGAAAAGGGACACACACATTCCACCTAGCACCATCAGTGACTCACACTCTCTCCAAAGTCACGAAATAGGGTAACTCCAGGAAAAAAAAAGAAAAAAGAACCTGGAGGGTAAAACATCACTCTTGCAGTGAGCCTTTCTTTCTTCTTCCAGGGAGTGAACCCAGGGTGTTTGAACAGGGCGGCCCTGGAGTACTGTGTTCTCAGGGCTGGAAATCCAGTGAACCAAGGCACCTCCAAAACAATAAAGAATAAATAAAGGAGAAACACTGTATTTATTTACCTACAATCAATGGAATAAACTCTAATGAAAGTCACTCCATATTTCCCTGAAGTGAAACTATGAAAACCTCCCAGTTGGTGGCTAAGGGTGATGTGTCAGGGGTTGTGGTGATGTGAGCTAATGGCTCAGACACAGTGGTTCGTGTTTGTATTTCCTGAGCAGGGGTTTTTGTAGCAATGGTCTTGCTTTTACACTGGATGGGAATCTGCAGCTCTAGGCGGAGGAGTGAAGAGCATCAGCCGTGAGCCGTCAGTAACTTCTACCACTCTCCTCCTCTCTGGCAGTTGCATTAGTCCTTTGCATCCAACTCCCCGCAAAAAAAGATGCCTTTGTCCCTTTATTCAAAGAAGTGGACCTTAAATCTGACCGATCTGTTGTATTCTATTTAGGCAGCATCCAAGACTTGGCAGCTCAGAATTGGACAGAGAACCTAGGCCCTTACCCTCAACCCCAAACTCATCACCTGATAGCAACAACATAACTGAAACACGAGGAATAAAACCACCACCATCTGGAAAGGAAACCATTGAAAAGCACACACTGGTAGTTGATTCCTGTTCGTATCTTGCCTTAATGGGCAAAGAATTGTATGTTTTCCTTCTCATATAAAAATGCAGCACAGGTAGACAGCGCACTGTGCTCTCCATTCTTGAGCCTTGTTTTTCTCTGAGCCAGCTAAATCCATCTTTGTCAAGGATAGGTCACAGGCGTGCTCACGGAGCAGAGCATGGGAAGGAGAAACAAGACAAAGGTACACAGGCTGACGTGTTATAGGCGAGGTTTGGAAATAATAGATACCGCTTCGGCCTCGTTTTGTCAGTAATTACGTGGTCAAGTACTCACATCAAAGTGCAGTGTGGTGTGCAAATCCAGTCCCTTAGACATGCAGCTTCCTGGTCAGCTTGAATTCCATTTAATGGAGGCAGAGGGACGTTTGATTGAATGGACAACTCACGAGTCCCGTCAAACCTTCTCTGCAGCTGCCATTTGTCCAGAACTGTGACTGAACAGGTTTTTGTTAAAATAAAAATTCAGCTCATTAATGAGTGAGGCAAAGCATATAATGGTGAAGCCAGTTCAAGTGTGGGGTGTACAGTTTTATGCATCATCTCATTCGTTTGTGAGGGTGTCTCTGAGTGGGTTTTGAATTGGTGACTTAGCGCATCACATTGTTCCCCTAATGTGGCTGGTCCCAACTCATTAATCGAAGACTTCAGCAGAAGAAAGAGACAACATCAGAGAGAATTAATTCCTCTTGCTTGAGAGCTCGTTCAGGGACCTTTGAACATGGAATAAAACATTCCTTCCTTCTGGGTCTTGAGCCACACATGATCCAGTGTACTTTATGCTGCATGAGCCTGTCTCCTCCCCTGGTCCCCAGGCCCTCAACTTGGAGTAGAAGAACATACTGGCTCTGGTACTTCCAGCGAGCTCATGAGCAATCTCTCACAGTAAACATCTGTCTCTCTTGCTATTCACATGTGTACACACAATGAATATTACACATATGAAATAGTTCTATATAATTTAATAAGCACAATATATAATATAGGCAATAAAGATGTTAATAAATCTAATACAATTAAAGAGAGATTACACAACAGTAAGGGATTGTTTCCATCCAACTAAGTCTACAAAGTACAACAAAGTCTGAATATTAATAAGTTAATGAACTCTGATATAGGTGCCTTTTTACAAATAATTAAGTAGTCTTTGGATGAGCTTTTTGGCCAGGGACTTTGAAGAGGATACCATCATTCTTAACTCTGTCTTCCCCCTCTGTATTATTCTTAAATTTTCACTGCACCCAGTTTACATTGTCTATCTTATGACTCCACTACCCCAATTGGTTCTAGGACTTATGTTACCACAAATTATTGCTGATGACCCTCGTACATCATGGCTCAGTTTCAGGGAAATGTGTAGTTTTAGCTCGTGAGCTCAAGTTGGCTCTAACCTTCTGCAGGAAAATGTGCAGAGATTTAGTTGTGGCTTAACCTTGAAATAGGATTTGCTCTCCCCTTCTGGAAGCCCCAGGATCGCATGTTAGGATGTAATTTTTCAAGAGTATAAAAGCAGAGAAATGCAGCATAGATATGCAACCGTGGAGAAGAAGTGCAGTGAACAGAGAGTGAGCCCAGGCACCATCTATGAGCCAGATGTTGATATATGACTAACTGCTGAGTGGAAGGAATTCATATTAGAATCAATCTTGATGTATGCATCCATATTTCCGGGACTCCATGCATTGCTTCAGAAAGTCTCCCGAAACCCACTGGCTGCGGATAACAGGGCCAAGGGCTTCCCCCTGGGGTGGTACACTATCTGAAGGATTCCCAGAGAGTCATTTTACTTTCAAATCAAGGAGTTCAATTAGAAGTTGATGCCTTTGTAAGATCATATTTTAAATTACTCCTTGCTTCCCCTTCCACAGCGTATTAGGATGTATAATGGATTGCCTTCCTGGAAGTGTGTCTCTTTTAACTGGCATTGTTGTTATTTTGGAAGCAACTGCTTAATCTGCTTTCTTCCCCAAGAACATTGAAAATGTGTTTCATATTGACTTGATTTAAATAAAATATTTGATTATATTTGCCACTGCAAATATAGAATGTGTACGTATAATGAATATATATCCTTTCCCCCAAGGTGGTAAATTATGTACATATTCACTCAACAGATATTTATTTTGTTCGGCAACACATAATACATTTCTTGAGAACAGTACATTTTTAACATTAATGTGGAATAAAAGGACTTACTTCTCTCAAATTTCTAATATGCTCAGATTAGATGGGCTTGTGGATAATGTGCCATGACACAATTTAGTTGGAAAAAGAATTCATAAAAGTGTGTTCAGAAAAATATGCTATCAGAATATCGGAGCACTTCTCATCCGTAAATCCCTTCGTGTTTCTGTCCTGCGACCTCGGGAGGCAGAAAGCTCCGGAAGGCCCTGGGCTGATTCCATTTTAATCTGGTGAGCTGACAGGTGAGAAGAGGGGAAATTACCCAAATCTCTAGGCTCAAAATCAATTCTATTTTCAAATATATTAGCAGACAGTTTGTAACACATTCATGTCACCTAGTTGTTGCTTTAATATTTGTAAAAATGAGAATAACTAAGAGACAAGTAAAAGACAAGATGAGATCATTCTCTATTAATACAGCCTTTTGGTTACTTTGCATGGAACAGTTTATGTGATGTTATTTATTGTGCAAGTTTTGGGTTCACTGGTACAAAGAACCACGCACACCTGTGAAGCAGTTGGTTAGAATTTTCTGAATGCTGCTCACACAGAATATGCTCGGTACTATATTTGCAAATTTCAACTGCAGTCATGCCTACAACATCAAATAGGCGCTCAAGGACCTCCGTCTTTCCTGGAGCTTCTTTCCTCATTGGCAACCTCGTATCTGTGATCTTAGGGTAGAACGGTGACACACTTGCAGTATGGGCTGTCCTCCTACACGGGGGGGTGGAAGGAAACAGGACCATGGCCTTGCTGGGGAGAAGGAACTACTGCAGGAGGGCAGCGCAGAGGAGGGGACCCGGCAGAGTCCAGCAGAGACAATGTGATTGACTGCAGGGCTTACATAGGAGGCAAAACGAGGCAGTTCCCAAGGTCTGCCCCTGCCCAGGTGAGATGATAGAAAGTGTAGCTGAGGAGAAGCCGAGAGCTGGGAGCAGGAAGAATAAACTTAGAAGAGGCGAGTGGGCTTGAGAGTGAGCTTGCTCCAATACCTTGCAGCAGGAAGCTATCTTTATGCAGTTAAGGAAGAATACTTACATTCCACGTTGAGGAAAGAGAGTAGTTGCCATGAGACCTTATGCTGTCTCTCGTGTTCCTACCAACAAAGTTAGAAAGTTGTTATCTATAGCTATAAAAGTTGTAAATGTTCTTTACCCTCATGAACTTTCATCCCTTGTTCCTGACATTCATTTGCACATCTCTGTATCTTTATATCTACCTATATATGTGTATATGTGACTATGCATAAATATATTTGTCTATTTATGTAAATATATGAATAGAGAATGAGAGAAGAGAGAAAGAGTAATTGGGTGGCTTTTATTAGCATGCACTAGGAAATTAGTTCCAAAGGGGAGAGAGAGAAAGAGAAAGCAAATAGATAGAGAAAGAGACAGAGGTATTGAATCCCGAGGGCAGAGCTGTAATAAACATTATAGATTTTGTAATAAACATCATATACTTTTTGGAAAATATTTTATTGACTTTTCTTATTTTACCCTGAAACTTTCAAGTATTTCTGTATTATGTACACCAGGACACGCAATACATTGAGATTTGTATTAGTTACTAAGTAGCTACACAATTATTTTTAGAATAGCTACCTTGTATTTTACATTCTGCAAGCAAGCTTGACATGAGATCTGCCCTCAACACATTTTAAGTGCACAAAGCAGTGTATTTCAGCACAGGCCAGCGTTGTACGGCAAATCTCCAGAAATTATCTGACTCCTACATCCGCTCTCTTGAGCAGCGGCTCCCCGTTTTCTTTCTTCTCCAAGAGCTCTCCTGTTTTGACACCTCACAGAAGAAGAATGCCACAGCATTTATCCCTGTCCCCGGCTTTCCGCACTTAGCATAATGTCCCTCGGGTATAGGCCGGATGGCACATAGGACGGGATCCCCTTCTTTTCAAAATTCAGATTGAACGCCCTTAGGTGTACGCACCACTTCTGCCAGGCGAAAGGAAGCCACGTGCAAGCGCCTCACGCGTGGGGTTGCAGCCCTCACCCCCCGCAGGAGGGCATCGAGACCATATGATGGTTACACATGTGAGTCCCATTTATTTCACTCAGGAGTGGCATCCATTTACCTATAAAAGTTATAACATTTTGTCTTACTTTTTTCCATTAAAAAGAAACAAAAATCATAACTTGAGCTATGTTAGTCTTTTCACTTTTCCCATTAGAAAAGAAAAAATCTAAGAAGTAAAATACATAATCAATTAATTTTTGATGAGCATTTGAAGGAAAATATCTATACTTTTACTGCATATGGAAAATAAGACCGCTAAAGTAAGGAAGCTTTATTAATGTAACAAAATTAAATATACTTTCATTCTTTATAGGGGAATCAATGCCTAAATATGTACATCAAACAGAAAGTTACTCTTGTTTAATTCTATTGAGGATTTATGTGTAGAACAGTTTGTAGTAGCCAATAAATGAAGACTGATTCAAATAACTATGGCAAACTTATAAAAAGGAAAATAGGTACTTAATGATTTTGGTAAATACTGCTTTGAAGTAACTTCTCAAATATTTTAGTTAGGAGGTTTCAGTTCCTGTTATGTGTTTTATTGTTGGTTTTTCTTTTTCTTTTTTTGTTTGAACTAAGTACCCTTATGCTCCTATTTGGAAAAGCAAAAGTTGTTTTAGGATTAAGAAATTCTAAGGAGGATTAAAAGACAAAGTTATGAGAACGTTCTTCAGAAATTCTAACATGAGTTGGTATTATTTAATGCAAACCAGAATTATTATTTGAAAGCAGCTCTTTATGTCGCGTCATTAAGCAGCCCTAGTTCCAAGATTGTTCTCGACCACTGGAAAGAGGTAGAACTTCTTCCAGAAATGGCTGATTATAATTCAGAAGATGCATGTGATACACCTGGACTCTCTCGTCTGAGCAGAAAAAAACCCACATTGTCAATCAACCCATGTGACTTGCTTGGCACCAGGAGAAAAAAGAGACACCTGAATCACAAGTAAGATTTTTTTTTTAAGTACAATGGAAAAGCATAGTACGTGTGAAGCCACATGTGTTTATGATGAGAGCAGAGACCAGAGATAACAACCTTTGTCACCACCTGGATCACCAGTCACCAGGACAGAATTGATTGCAGTTGTTACGTGTCTCCCAGTGATGGACAAAACACCATCCTTGAGATTTTCTTGCCAAAAGTGAACAGCATATAAATAATATGAAACTTGTAAAAAAAAAAAAAAACCCAGCCCATTTACAGAGAACATAAATAGGTGGAAGGTAGATACAGACACAGATTAAAAAAAAAAAAACCTCATAAATAGAGAATGAGAGCTGTACTACAAGATACTTAACAACTCTCTTCAGTAAGTCATTGGCATAGAAAAGCAAAAAGAGCATTAATGGAGGACAAGACCACTTCAGCAAAGAGACACAAAGGACCCAGCAACAGAACAGCCTGTGAACTTGATCAGGATCCAGTGGAAACCACAAAATTCTGAAAAGTATCATCGAGGAAATGGGAAATATTTGGGTATTAGATGATTAAAAACCATCTGATGAGTATCAAATAATAAAAAAGATTACCATCAAATCTTTAGGTGTGATTATGGCACTGTAATTACTAAAGATAACAAAATGTCAGGGGCTGAGTTATGTAGCATTGAAGTGACATGAATTCAAGAATTTTCTGTAAAAATCCTTCAGCAATCACAAGGAAGGTGATAGATAAAACTAATGTTGCTAAACTGAGAAAAATTTGACTGTGGTTTATTGACTTATGTATACTATATAGTTGAGAATATATTTGAAAAATTTCAATGAAAATTAGAAACCTGAAAAGGTGATCAGATTACTTTAGAAAACTATTTTTGTAAGCATTATGACCCAAAAGAATGCAACAAAAACATTCAAATAAATATAGACAAATATATGAAGCAATAAAGGAAAAAGCTGACCATATATATATATATATATATATATATATATATATATAAAATACATAAAAAGCAAATGAGATAGATACATAGATATTAGAGAGGAGTATTATATGTAAGATTATTTTCTAAAACCATCAAAAACAAATCACAGACATAAACTTTTTTGAAGAGAATAGAATAGATTAAAAATTTAATAAAAATATGCATCTCCATTTGTCATACTGCACTTTCAAGCGTGTTTCAGACAGTGGAAGAGCATCTGGAATGACAAAAATATATAATTTACAAATTTAATGAGTGTAGATTAATAGGCATGTAGAAGCTGTGTTCATGAAATAGAAACATCTAGTTTCTTTTCAAACTCACTTCATAGTGATATAATAATAATCTTTGATTGGGTCCAATAAGGATTTGGACAAATTACTCAAACCAGGATCGAATGATTAGAGTTTGATGACTATAAAAATAAATAACAGCAAAATAATCCCCAATGATATAGCAAGTGATCTGTTTGAATATTCAAATTTTTTCAAGATTTTTTCCAAATAATTCTTGTTTTCCCAAGAAAATCGATTGTTGGTGGATGATAAGGAGGAAGTATGATTCCCTAATTCCTTGCACCCCACAGCAAACATTTAGAACCCTGGACATAGTGAAATAGCAAACACTGTTATGAGATGGAGAATGAACAGATGTGATGGAGAGTAATGAAAAACCGCCTGGTGAAAGTGAATCTTTCATTTTGAAGTTCTGAGCCCTGAGCTAAGCGCAGGTGACACGGTGTGTGAAGATCGGGCAGGAG
Source organism: Hydrochoerus hydrochaeris (assembly GCA_004027455.1). Lineage (NCBI taxonomy): Eukaryota > Metazoa > Chordata > Mammalia > Rodentia > Hydrochaeridae > Hydrochoerus > Hydrochoerus hydrochaeris. Next base: position 25,798 of record PVLA01000191.1, on the reverse strand, counting down.
AAACATTTCTTTAAAATCCTATACTCTTTCCAACTGGGAGAACCAGCACATTGAAGCCAGAGAAGCAAAGAGGCAGGAGGGAAAGAGCCAGGAGGTGCTCTACACAGTGAACCATGCAGGTGCTTCAAGAAACTCCTCAAGGAAAACAATTCAGTTCTGAGACCCAAGCTGCTATCCAACAAAACAGTGCAAGTTAATTACCCTCCTAGACACACAGAACAAAAACAGCCATTGTAAAAAAATACCAGATTCCAAAATCTTCATCAATTAACATTCATAGCCTCTGGGATACAATTCAGAATTGCCTAAAATAGGAAAGTCAAGAAAGTGGACTACATCTTGAAGAAGGAGGAGGAGGAGGAGCAGGAGGAAGAGGAGGAGAAGTATGATCTTAGGGTGAACCAGGCTTTGGTAAGGATTTTACTGTGGTTGCTAGAACTATCCTCATGGAAAATAAAATGTTTTCCCAAGGATGAATATGTAGAAAGCCTCCCAAATAAACAGAAATACCGATGCCGAAGAATGGAGCTTTGTCAGTTTTATGGCAGCCCTGGCTCCCCTGAGGTGTCTAAGCAGAGCACAGCAGCTGCCTCCCTGGGGACCCGGAGAGGGAGTCAGCACTGTGGGCTGTGGCTTGAGACACAGTCTATACAGTCCGTGTCTTTTCTCAGAGGACAGGCCCTGTTTTTAGGGAATCCAGGATGCATAGGCGACTAAAATTCCCCAAGTCAGCCTTCTTCCTGAACAGAAGAAAGGGAAAAAGGGACCCCTTCAGGCTCAAGAAAGCCAAAACACGGGATCTTCAAATTTTGTGAATTACTTCACGTAACTTCTTGCCTAACCCATGAATTATGCATCCATGAGACAGAACCACAGCAGAACAGAAAAGCCCTCAAGCTCTGAGCAGAGACTGAACTATCCACTTAAATTTCAGCCCAGCCACTGATATATGGGGATGCAGGACACACTCCGTGCACAGCTGAGGTCCAGGGAGCTAAAACTCACACCAGTGACAACGGAAGGCAGACAGAAATGATGCCGGGTCTGGACCAGCTTTTTCTCTGCCTAATGAGCAAATCAGTAGAGCTCACATCTCTGACAGTATCCAAGATGCAGCTGAATATGTCTCCATATCCAAAGCAGTAGGAAGGGAGGCCAGTTCTGACACAGGAACCCACATACTCATTGTGAATATGTCACGGAATAGCAATCTTACAGTGACCCTCTCATCACAGTTATCAGACGGAAGAATCCATCTTGAAAACATTATCATAACATAATCTGTCATAAAATACTAACTCACCTATGGGTCTGGGCCCCAGAAGTTAAAGGAAAACCAAGCTAAACTGAAAGGAGAAGGTTTTCAGTAGAGAAACAAAAACCATGTTTTACAAAGAAAACTAAATAGAAATTTGGGAATGGAAAGGTCACAAACCTTTTACACAATGAGTGTAATAGTAGAAGAGAATCTGAGAGAGAAATCAGTCCATGGAAACCGTCCACTCCAGAGAACAGAGAAGAGAAATGTAACAGTAACTGCCGAGATGTATGTATAGGAAAAATACGTGCAATTGTAGACACAAATAATGATAATGACCAAAATCTTCAAAATGAGATTTTAAAAAACCTACTGATGTACAAAATCAACAAATTTCCATTCACAAGACTGTAGGGATCCGGGTGAGAAGTGTTGGCCTAGAGATAAGAGGCTCAGTGAGGGTGCTGGGGGGACCTGTGCGTCCTGAGCATGGGCTCCTCACCTCCTGTCCAGCCGAGCAGGAGGAAAGAACCCTCTGTGTGGAGAAAGGAGAGGGGAGGACCCTGCTTTGCTGCAGACTTCTGAAAGAGGCCCAGTCCAGGACGTCCAGCTGCTCCGCACCAAGATGCAGGCTGAACCTCAGGATCCGCGCCGCGGGCCACTCCTGGACCAGGATGGTCTCCGTGGCCTGGGCTGCAGGTTAATCCGTGGACTCAGGTGAAAGTCCGGCTTCAGCACCAGGCCAGCTCGTGCAGTGGAAGGGCACAGGCCCCCCGCAGCTGTCCACTTGGCCTGCATCGATCCAGATCTGAGGTCTTCCCCATCAACCCAGCTGCTAGGCCCGGTTTTGCACCTGCTCTCATAGACTCAGGACTGAGCACCTTCCATGAGGCTGGGAGCCAGCCCCAGCCATGTGAATCCGAGTTCCATGATTACCTCAGCAAGCCCAGACTGCAAGCCAGCCCCAGCGACCAAGGCACTGGAACCCACTGCAGTCAGCCGGCCGTATGACTCTCTCTCATAATAACTCACTGTCGAAATAACAAACTTTCCTGTGATAATGACATTAATCCATTCTTAAGAAGAGTGTAATAGTATTGCATTGGGAATTAATTCTCAAGTGTGTGAAATTTGGGAAACGCATTCAAGCTGTAGCAAATGTAAAGGGTGAGAAAATGATATGCTTTTCTAATGCCAATCAAAAGACAGCTGGAGTAGATAGACAAGTAACTGACGAATTTTAGAACAGAGGAAGTTTATCAGGGAAAAGAAGGTTATTATATAAATGAAAGTACATAAAATCTCTAAGAGAAAAATAGCAGGTCTTAAATTCATGCACCTTGCAAGAGAGGACCACAATGTGTCAGGCAAAAAAAATGTAAAAAATTACAAGTAGAAAAATCCACTAATACAGTTGGAAACTTCAACATTCCTCTATTGGTAATTGATAGATCCAGCAAACATAAAGTCATCAAAGATACAACTGAGTTAAGCAGTACTATCAACCACCTGAGTCTAGTTGTAATTTACAGAATAGACCATCAAAAGAGCTGAGCATAGCTTTTCAAGCTTTTGTAAGCATTAAGAGGTACTATATTTTGAACAATACAAAGCATCTTAATAAATTTAAAAGAATAAAATCTTGTCAACTGTATTGCAAAAGCGTAATGGAACCAATGAGTAGTAATAGCAACTTGGAAATTCTCAAAACACTTGAGATTTAATAAAATCTCACAAAAGAGTTTAGAAGAGCTTAAATCATAGTATAAATATATTACTGAAAATCCAACTTGTCAGACTTTAGGGGACTCTGCAAAAGAAGTGCTTAAGGAAATTTATAATGATTAAATTTACATATACAAAAAAAGAAGATTCAAAACCAACAATCTAAGATTCCATTTCAACAACTAATAAAAGCAATATACCTAAAGCATGAAGAAAAGAAATTGAATTAAAAGAGTAATACAGAACATTGAAAATAAGAAAAAAAGAATAATACCAAAAACTGATTCTTGAAAAGGTAAATAAATGACATAGAACTCTAAACAAATTAATTAACAAATAAAGAGAGATGATACTAACTGCTATGATCAGAAATGAAAGAATAGTTATTAGTGATTTCATGGATATAAAAATGGCAATAGAATATTATGAAGAACTCTGTGCCCATATATTTTATGATTTAGATTAAATGAAACAGTCCTTAGAAAGATACAAAGTCCAATCTTTCACGTGAGATAAAATATGTAGTCTTAATAGATTTCAATACAAATATCTAAAATAGATAATTATTAATCTTGCAATAAAGAAAACAGTCCTAAGTTGTTCCACTATTAAATTCCATCAATGTCTATGAAAGAAAATATGCTACAAAATATATTCAAGAAAACAAGTGTATGATTTCTAACTGATATATTAAAGCATATACCATATTAATATCAAAACTAAATAAGACTTTGCAAAGAGAAAATCACAGACTTATGCATTTCATGAGCCTAAATGTAAAATTCTTAAAACACATACTAGCAAGTTTAATTCTTTAATACATAAAATGAATTATACTCAACACCAAGTATAATTTAATCCAATGAATCAACTTTGGTATCGATTCACACAGAAAAAATATTTTAAAAATCCAGCACCTATACATTTTAAAACTCCCAGAAAACTAGGGATAGGGGAAGCCTTTCAAAGCATGGTAAGTAATATTACCAAACATTAGTAACAAATTTGCTTAGTGACAAAGGACTCTCTGTCTCTAGGCTCACGAGCAAGGAAGGTGTCTTTAGTCACCTCCACCACTGTAAGCTACATCGGCTGTGACACTCCAGTGTCTTGTAATAGCGTTTTCTGGTGGTCATAGATGCATTCTGTGATCAACTTGTCACTTAATTTTATTTCTTAGTAAGCTTCTTGCTACAATGTAGATAATCACATTCACCTGTGTGTGATTTATCTTGGTTCCTCTTTTTGTCTCAATCCCTGCCCGCTCTTCAATCCCTTTTCCTTCCTTATTTGCAAAGCTTTGCTTCCATTTTACCCTTCTTTTATCGTGTTTTCCTTTTGCCTTCCTTCCTTTTCCTCTCCTCCTTTCTGGTTCCCCTTTCTTTGGAAGCATTTCTCCCTATTTCACAGTATCTATCACACACTTTGGCCCTGAATTACTGACTCAGTTTTGGTGTAGAGCATAAAACCTAGGTTGAGATTCATTTGTGCCTAGGGATTTTTTAATTATTTGGTTATTTGTAAAGGTTTTCTTTCCTCCATTGAATTGCTTTAGAATTTCTTTAAAAATTTGGCTTATTTGTTTCAGAATGTTTCTGGATTCTTTATTTTGATCCTCTGAGCTTTGTGCCCATTCCTCTGCCTGTCTTACATAATTTTATTTCCACTAGCTGGATAAAAATTCCTGGAGTCTTGTGCTACTTTACCCAGCTTTTGTATCAGGATGACATTTGCATCCAAGATGGATTGGGAAGAGTTCCTGCTTCTCATGTTTCCCAGAAGATATTATGTGGAGTTAGTACTAATTTTTCTTTCGGTGTTTAGAGTTCTCCAGTGTACTTGTGTGTAACTGAGGATTTCTATTTTGGAATTTTTTTTTTAATTAGATACCCACTTCCCTTGGTTTAGAAGGGGCATTCAAATTATATATATATATCTTACTGGGTAAATTCTGGGGTGCTTGTGAAGAATTGTTCCATTTCATGCAAACTGTCAAATCAACATGTACAGAGTTTCCTACACTATTCGATCACATCTTTTGCAGTCTGCCTGGTCCTTAGCAATATCTTTTGTTTCATTCTCAGTGTTGGGAGTTTTGTCTTCGATTTTTCTCATTTTTACTAGTGCTTTGTCAATTCTATTGATGGATGTCTTCAGAGAACTAGCTCTTTGTTTCATTCATTTTATCTATTGTTGTACTGATTTCCATTTCATGAATTTCTGCTGTTGTTTGTTACATCCTGTCTTCTGCTTTTGTTTTCCTTTTCCCTTTTTCTTTTGAGAAGTCTTGAGACAGGAGCTTAGATCATTGAAGTGAATTTTGTTTCTCTCCTAATGTGTGCTTTAGTCATAAATTTCCTGTCAAAATTCTTTTACCTGTGTCTCAGGAAATTTTGGTATGTGAATTTTAATTTTCAGTTAAGTCAATGTAATTATTTAAAAATAACTTGAGAGATCTCCTTGGTCCATAAATTGTTTTGCAGTTTGTTTTTATTTATTTTCCAAGAATAGGGAATTTTTCCATTGTTCTATTTGATCAAAGTAACAATCTTTATGAAATTTGGGTAATGGCTCCAAAAATGATTTATCCTGGAATATATATATATATATATATATATGATGATTATATTCTGCTGTTATTGGATAAACTGTTGTGTAAACTTCAATTAGTTCAGGCATGGAGGCATAGCCCTAAAATCCCACATTCAGAAGGCTAAGGCAGTAGGATTTTTCCAAGTTCAAGGTCAGCCTGGGCTGCAAAGTGAGTTAGCTCAAGGTCAGCCTGAACTGTATAGCTAAACCCTGCCTCAAAAAGACAAAACCACATCAACAACAAAGAAAATGAACTTCAGTTGGATCTTCTGGTTGATGACATTCTTGATTTCCTCTGCATCCTTACTGATTTTCCAACTAGTTGTTTAGTCCATTTTGAAGAGAAGTGCAGGAGTTTCCAGCCATATTCATGGGCTACTCTGTCTCTTTTTCAGATCCACTAATTTTGCTTTGCAAGTTTTGTGGCTCTGTTGTTTCTTGATTTTTATTTGTATTTTTATTAGCACTGTCTGTAGTGGAGAATGATTCTATTTATTGTGGGGAGCAGGTATGTGTACGCATCAGATCTTAATTCTTTTTAATATTGGTCTCCTTCTTGTTATTTATGTTATATGTTAGATTAATGCTTAAGAGTGCCGTGGCTTCCTGATACATGGGGTATCATTGCACACTCTCCCTCTCATGTATGCAAGCCTTATCTCATGTCTCTTTCTCATACTTTCTTTGATTAGTGCTTGCATGATATATTCTGTCCACTCTTGCATGCTAACTTGCCTACATTAGTAAAACCGATATACTGAAGAAAACATGTAGGTCAACTTTTTAATCACTGCCTTCTAGTTGATGTATTGAGAACATTTACAGTTAATGTAATTACTTATATTTTGAGGCTTACATTTATCATTTAGTTGTTTACTTTCTACATCATCTAAGTTTTTGTTTGCATTTTTCTACCTTTCTGCAGTATATGTGAACATTCAGAAATTCATTTTTTGTTTATCTAAATGTTTGTACATTTTATACAGTCCTTCAGTGGTTACATGGTAACATGTTGTATGATAACCAGTTTTCTTTTTCTTATTAGTACCTATTTACACTAACAAATCAAATAATTACAAAAGTTAGAGAGGTTGCAGAGAAAAAGAAACTCTTATATGCTGTTGGTGGGAATGTAAATCAGTACAACCACTATGAAAATTAATATGGAAAATTTGCAAAACACTAAAACTAGAAATTGCATTTGACCCAGCTATTCTCCTTCTAGCTATATTCCTGAAAGAGCTAAAGACATCATATTAAAGTAATCCATGTGTACCTGTGTTTATAGGAGCACAATTCATAATCGCTATATCTTGGAAGTGGCCTGTATGTCCATCAACAGATGAATGGATAAATGCAATGTGGTATTTATACATAATGGAATGTTATCTGTCATAAGTAAAGGTAAATTTGAATCATTTGTATGAAAATAGATTCACTACAATAAATATACCATAAAATTAAGTGAAATAAATCAGACACACAGCCTCAATATCATGGTTTATTTTATTTGAAAAACAGTAGTTGTAAATAAAGTACAAAATAAAAAAGATCAATAGTAGAAGTAGGGAGATAGATCTTCCTCAAATGGTAAAGAGGGAGTTGAAATGGGTTAAGCACATGTGGAAACTCTGCATAAGAATATAATATAATATATAATATAATATAATACACAAATTTTTATATGGCACCGGTCTGTTACTGTCTAAGTGTTGCAAGCTTATCTTTCTTTATGCATATACAGCCTCTCAAACTTATAACTACCTTTATTTCACCTATGTATTTCACCACAACATAAGGTGTTATAATCTTTGCTTTATCTAGCAAACAATTTTTTTGAAAACACAAAGAGGATTAGAAAGACCTATTGCGTTAATCTACACCTCTAGTTAGTGTCATCCGTCTTGAAATCTCTTCTTTCAAATCTTTTTATTTCGAGTATTTCGTGTAGCTACTGATGCCCTCTGACAGCGATCTCTGTTATCCCACACCTGATCATATCCCAATTTGCTTCTCATCTCTGAGGAATATGTTTACTAGGCAAAAGATTCTCAGTTTGCAATCCTTTATGTTCAGTCCATGTAAAATATTTTTTTTCCATTTCCTTGCGGCTACGTGATTTCAGAAGAGAAAATCCATTATCGTTCTAAATAGTTCTCCATACGTAAGTTACTGCATTTCTTCGTCTACTTTTCATTTTTGGTCTTTAGCTTTCACAAGTTTCTAGTGTGCTGGAATAGATTTTGTTGTATTTCTCATGCTCAGTGTTCAAATAATTTCTTGAATCTTTAAGTATATGCCTCTTCCTAAGTTTTTGAAGTTTTCAGTTATTATTTCCTTGAATGAGTTACTCACTCTTAATTCCCAGTCCTGGGAACTGACGACAGAATGGAAATTTCTCTTCTGTGTTTTTTGTATCTTCTCTCTTGTAGGATTTTCTGTTTCTTTAATGAAGCATTGGGATTCTTAGTTTTTATTAGTTCATGTTTGTAGCACGCAATGGTTACATTTATCACGGGGAGCTGGTTAGACTATATAAAACTTCTTTATTTTTAGAGTCCCTTCCCTTCCCTCTCTTCCTCCCCTTCATCTCTTGGTTCCTTTCTCATGTGCAAAACATCTGTCTCCCTGTTTCCTGTTATCTATTTTCTAATTTGCTCTTCAGTTTATTGGTACGTTGGATTTCCCGTACAAGAGAAACCATGCTATGCTTGAGCTTGTGTGTCCCATTTATTTCACTCAAATTCTGGTCTAGAGGTGTATCCATTTTCTTGTAACTGACGCAAATGTATTCTTTTTTTTTAATTTAAAGAGAAAAAAACAGGAAAAAGGTAGAAATATTACAGAATTTCAAGAAAAGATAAATAGTAAGAAATCACTAGTTGATACATATTGTTCTTTTAGAAATAGTTATTCTAGTTACAGAATTAAAGCACACAAAGTGGACACTAAAGCAGTGAGAGTGCAAACAGATCTGTTCAACAATCCAACAAGAACCTAGGAATATGGTCATCAATCCCACACATCTAAACATACATGCAGTTATATCTTTTATAGCGCTTCCTATTTCCTCTTTTTTTACAATAGCAATTATACATTTTTAAAATTTTAGTTAAAGAGAAGAAAAAAAGCAAAACAGAAAAAAGTGTAGTAACAATACAGAATTCTAAAAGAAAGAAAGAAAAAGGAGAATGAGAAAAAGCCCCACTAAGAAATCAGTAATTTATAAATTATGTACTGTCATCCTGGATGTAGTTGTTCAAGTTACAAAGTTAAGCATTCCACTTATCCATTCATCTCTTGATGGATATACAGGCCACTTTCAAGATTATCCAGTGTGAATTGTGCTGCTCTACAAATGGCTGCATCTCTGTAATGATGTTTTTAACTCATTCAGAAAGATGCCTATCAGGGGAGTAGCTGGATCAAATGCAGTTTCCAGTCTTAGTTTTTGGAGGAATCTTTGTAATGATTTCCACAGTGGTTTTACAGCTTTGCTTCCCCATCCACAGTAGCCTCATTCCCCTGCAGACGATCAAGCATTTGTTATTCACTGATTTCTTGATGGTGACATTCTTTTTGGAGAAAGGTGGAATCCTAGCATTTTAATTTGCGTTTCTATATTTGCTAGCAATGTTGAACATTTTTTTTCATGTATTTATTGGTAGTTTGTACTTCCTCTTCTGAGAAGACTCAGTTCATTCCAGCTGCCTATTTCTTCATTGGATCTTTTACCTCAGAAAGTCTAATATTTTGTGTTCTGTATGCATTCTAGATATTATCCCCCTGTCTGATATGTAGCTAGCAATTTTTTTTTCTCATTCTACAGATTATCTCTTTACTCTGTTGGTGGATTTCTTTACTATGCAGAAGATTTGGGATTTGATATATTCCTATTTGTAAATCTGTGATTTTATTTCTTATACAACTGGGGCTCTGTCCTGAAGGTCTTTGCCTATATCTGAGACTTCAAAAGTTTTATCTATTTTACCTTCCAGCAGGTTAAATGTTTCTATTTCAGTTTTCACATTTTTTATCTACTTTGATTTTATTTCAGTATGTGGTTTAGTACAGGTCTAGATTCAATGTGCTGTATATTGGTAGCCAGTTTTCCAAGCACCATTTACTAAACTGACTATTTTCCTTCTGGGGGCATGTCTTTGGCCCATTCATCAAAAATCAGATAGCCAAAGCATCTGAGATTCTTTCTGCACCCTTTCCTTTGTTCCATTCACCCACCATATTCTTTTTGGTGTCAGTAACATGCTGTTTTTATCACTGCAGCTTTGTAACATAACTTGAAATCTGAGACTGTGATGGATCCTGCTTTGCTCTTGTTGCTCTGAATTTCTTTTGCTATCTTGAGTCTCTTCTGGTTCCACATGACTTTAGAATGGTTTTCTCTAGTGCTATGAGGAGCACTGTTGGTATTTGATTGTGGTTACATTAAATCTCTATCTAAAATTTTTCTTTTTTGTTTCTTGTGTGCTTGTAATTGCTCTTTGAAGCATTTTATCTTGGCTGGTTAAGGTCCTCTCCAGGCAGTTTTCACATGTTTATTGTGACAGTGTCCACATCTATTGTTTTTTTTTTTCTCACTTTGAGATATTCTTGGTTCTTGGTATATGACCAATTTTCTATCACAACATGGAAATATTTGATTATCTTATTTAAACCTTTAGTTTAATTGTGTTCCTTTATATTTTCTGCCAGGGGAAAGGGGGTGCTATCCCATACATGTGGATTATACTAGACACACATATTCACTCACACTACTTTCAAACAGACACATGCCCACACAAGCACATGCACCAGTGCACACAGATACACCTGCACGGCCACCCACACAGGCACAAATACACAACTGAGAACACACACACATGAAGGCAGACAAATGCACACCTGTACATAAGGGCACACATAGAAACACATGCACAGACTTGCACATATAAAGATACATTTGTACATAGAAACATGTCTACATAGCAAAGGAATCATACACACATGCAAACACACACAGACTTAATGCATTATGACACAAAGACAAATGCAAACACCCAAAGAAATGTGCACATGCACATGTGCACATGCAGACACTCGTGCAAGTCTGTGGATGCCCAGACCTGTGCTCAGCCTCCTTTGACACCTCACTTCTGCTGCACAGTGCAGCCAGATCCTCACTTCTGCGCAGTGCAGCCAGGCACCTAACACTTCAGTGTGGCAGGCAGAAACTCCTGCAAGTCTTCGCTTTTCTTTTGCTCCCAGTTGAAAGTGCAAGAAAAGCCATGTTAGTGTTGAGTGATTCCTACCCCAGTGCCCACAACTTGAAGGTGAAAGTGTCTTCACTAGTGGGTCATAGAAATGAAGCCCAGGCCCCTGTTTGGCCTTCTCTGGCAACGCTCAGAGGTGCTTTGCAGCTGCTTTGTGATTGCATCATGGGGTGGGCGCTGGACCACCCACTCTGCTTTCCTCCTGTGGGCAGTGAGGGGTTCACAGTTTTGTCCACGGTGCTTGGCTAGGGTAGAGTGGTGATTTGCTCAGTTTTCTTTCCCTGCAGGCTGCCTGTTTCCTGGTTCTTTGCTTAGAAAGAATAGATTTTGAGTGGTGCTTGTTTTGTGGGCTCTCACTGACAGGGCTGGAGCTGGTTTGTACAGCGCAAGTGTGAAACAGACCAGGCAAAACAGAAGACTCAGCAGGCACCTCAGAGCCCGAGCAAACCTGCCACTCTCTCCCCAGCTTTCAGTGCCTCTTTATGTTTGGTTTTTATATAATGCTGAGGGATTTAGATATGCTTAACCAAGGAAGAGGGGCAGTTATGTGTACTCCAAGACCCTGAAGCAAAGTCTTTCTCTGATTTATTTTTCTCTGTCAAACGAGTGCCCAGAAATAGTACAATATCCTGTGATATGGGAATATGTTTGTGATTTAAAAGCTTAATGCTCTGAAAGTTTGATTTCAGCTATAATAAAAAGCATGAGATAATCTTAAATGTATTAGAATTTACATTGGTCCATAAAACTTACTCAAAATATTATTTGGCAGGCAATCTAAAACCACATTCAAGATCATGATTAAAGGTCAAAACTCAAAAAGAAATATTAATAAAGCTAACACTTTCTTACCAATATCAGTTTGAAACTAAAGGTAAAAATGTTTAAAGTCATAGAATAATAAAATCACAGTTTTCATAAACATGTGTTACATTATTATCTCGTATGTAGTAAATGTGGAGATTTCTTAACACTCACTATGACTTCAATGCAAAACAAAGGTTTCATAGCATTATTTCAGATTTTTAAAAAGCCCTTTTTTCAACAGGTACTTTTTGCTTTTCACATAAGACAGTTGTGATCAGTTCTTGTGAATGAATTAAATTCAGCCTAGGCAATGATCATATATTTTTTTGATAGTTAAATTCTTGGGGGTTTTTTGAGACTAGGACTTACTTATCTGATGACCTGGGCTGGTTGAGCATAGCAACCCTCTCTTCACCACGTGGAAATTTCCTCCTGAATAAACGATGGTTGAAAAAGTATGTTTTGCTAAGTTTGTGCTCTGCATCATAGTAAGATATTCCTCAGGCATGGAAGACAATTAGGACTATACAAGTGCTCTGAAGCTCTACAGAAAGTTTCTAGTGAATGTTAACTTGTTCTCTTTTGGTCTCGGGATTGTTTCTTGCACTTTGTAATGAGTGCAGCACTAGACAAGGAGGATGCAAAGGCATAAAGGCACTAAGTAAGTTGGCATCAACTATGCATAGCATTTTTACGCCATGGAAGGTCTGGCTGTGTCCTTGTACTCTCAGTAGCATGAGCTAATTTACAAACATTAATGGTTTAATGTGCATTATTCTGGCCGTGCAATAATGGGGCTCAGTTGGCCCCACTCGTTCTCCCAGTTCGATTCTTCTTCCCTTCTTACACCCACATCTTTGCACTGAGCAGAAAGATTACTGGGCGCCTTCTGCAGCACCCCCTTCCTGTGTAGTCTGTCCTGCATTGTCTTTGATTTGTTTCACAGCTCGGAAGCTTTTAGAAAACTCAAAGTACTGAAAGCGATTCTTCATGGAAATAGAAACAGCTTCCTATGAAAAGATGCCCTTGTTATAGTCACATCGGTCAATAGATTCCCATGTTTCTGGTGACCTGAGCATGTTATTTAAAAAATTCACCATTGGGATGGCTACAGCATTTTCCCGGTTCCTTTACTGACTAACTTATGAATTAAAATCTTCAGTGCATGTAAGTTTTATATTTCAGAAAAGCTACTTTGGTCTTCTTTCAAAGCCCCCAATTTCAGCACATCAGCATGTCTTTGTAACTTCTTTTCTAGTTCCCAAAGCATCAGGCACTGACATGTGACATGGCTGTGACTATGCTGGAGAAACCAAAACCATGTCAGTCTTTCCCCACAGTAAGGGGGTCAAAACTTCTGAAGGGAAGAAGCAGTTCTTCTGAATCAGGCTTCTTTCTGAAAGCCCTGGCCTGTTGAAATGCTTAATTCCCAATGCCAAACAGAGTCTGCTGGTAAGGAATCCTACCATACAACTGTTATCCCAGTACTTGTGGTACATCCTGGGAAACGGATTTTAAAAACCAGTGCTACAGGCAAGGGTGTACTTACTTCTGGACATCCTGTGAGTCTTCATTTTAGAAAAACCACTTATCAATTGGCTAGGTTTTCTATTGAGTTTTGAGAATTGCAATTACCATTTCTTTAAGTTATTATGGTCCTTATTTAGATCTAAATTTTTGTTAATCATAGTATAATTATTTCCAAGCACGTAAGACAATTTATATAGCTATTCTTGTCACTAAAAAGGTAGGTAGATTTCATATTTGAAAAATTCTACACATTTGGTTTGACTATTGAATGATAAAATGATTGGCTCATGTTCTCCACTTTAATATAAAAGAAAAAATGCATTGATTAGAAACACTTGGTGTAATCATGGTTTCCAGGTTATATAAATTATGATTAATGTGCAACCTTTAACTTGCTGTCAGCTGTGAAACATGTTGAGATATGGCATTAATAGGCAATGTAACATCATGTCATTGAGAATCTAGGTTTTGAAGCTCTGTTGCAATACTGACAATGAATTTCTCAATAACAAGTCAATATGAACATTGTAATTGGTCTAACAGTGAGACTTCTGCTAAGCTGTAAGCTGCTGTGCTGAGAAAAAGTGGTTTTTAATGAAACGAATTTTCATGCTTATAAATTGCATTTATGCATATTGTAGGTGAAAGCATCTCCATGCATCTAGACCTGTGTGTAGCACACGCTTACAGATAAGGCAATCCTAAAACCATGTATTTAAAGTCTTATGAAAAGAATCACAATCTTATTAGATTTGGTATTGATATTGAATTCTTGTAGAAAGCAAACCTCCGATGACTCTGTGGTGGAAACTATTTAAATTTGTTTGTGGGAAAGAATGCTCTATTTCTGTTTTTTCTGTTTTCCCTTATTATTTCACAAATTCATGCATATATTCCAATATTTTATCTCTTACATAGAAGCAACATCTGAGAACAGCATTCGAGTACAAATGAATCTTTTCAGAAAGTGCAGAGAGACAGAGAGAGGGAGAGAGAGGAACTTTGGGTTTTATAATTGCAAAGCCTCTGGAATGCAGATTAAAGTGTACTTATATCAGGCCAAGCCTAACTTCTTTGGGAGCCTTTTATCTTTCAAAACTCCAAGCGAAATTCTTAGACCTTCTCTTTAGCGTCTCTGTGGAGACAAAATAATGTAAGACTTAGAAGCCCAGCATCTGGAGACAGGCTTATTGGTTTTGTATCAAAGATTGGTTTGGAGAAAATTAATTAAGCTTTTGATGCTACTTGTACTGTCTTTTTCATTATTGAAATTTGCGTTGAGATATTACAGATTCACATGAAGTTGGAATAAATAAATCAGTGATTCCATGTGCACATTACCCAGTCATAGCGAATGCTGATATTTTACAAAATTATAGTATATCACAGTGATTTTAAAGTTGATACAATATACTCATCTTATTTGGCTTTCTCCAGTTTCACTTGCACTCGTTTCTGTGTGTTTGCATATTTCATAACCTGCAGATTTTTATCTAGCATACAGATTTTGGTATCAACCATATTCAAAATGCTGAACAGATTCATTGCTGTAGGGATTCTTTTTATAACCCCACTGACCTCTTCTGCCCCAAGCCTGACTCCTTGCAAACACTCACCTGTCTCTCATTTTCAAAACAGTATCACTTTGAAAAATGTTACTGCTGTTCAGTGTAAAACCCCTTGTGCCTAGTTTTCTTCTTCAAGCATTATTACTTGAAGAGTAATGTAACAATTAGCATAACATGACTCTCCAAGCTGTTACACATGGCCAGTCCCTTCCAATATCTGAACAGTTTGGCATAGTATGTTTCTACCAAAGTTTGGTTACTGTTGTACACATTGAAAGGCACTTGGTCTACTTCCAATTTTGAGCCATCCAAAAAGAAACTACTATAAGTATGTGTGCACAAATTTTGTGTGAAAATTTGTATTAATTTTTCTGTGATAAATACCATGAAGCAAATTTGTAGGCGATACAGTGTGGTAATCATTTATTTATATTTATTAGAAATTGTCCAATTTGTTCAGGCTTACACAGAACTGTTTTATACTTCTATCACTCATGTACTGATGAGCCAGGGTTACAGTGTGCTTGACAAGATCTTGTGTTGTTTAAAATCTGAATTAAATTGATTTTTAAATTTTACTTTAAAACATGAAATGTTTGCATACTAATGGAGTATCAGGTGATGTTTCGATACGTGGACACATTGTGTAATGATTACAATAGTCTAACTTATCCTAGCTATTTTTTAGGATTGAGCCTAAATTTTGGAAGTTTTCTCTTAATGTTTTTCCCCCAGAGTTTTGTCATTCTACATAATGTACTTAACTTCATGATTCCTTTTGGTTTGAGCTGTATTATGGCAAAGTCTTATTTTTGCAAATGAATGTTTAAATAATACACTAACATTTATTGAAAGGCTACTCTTCATTAAATTGTTTTATTTCTCTATCAAAAATGCCTATAATTATATGTGCCTATTTTACATTGTATATTCCTTTCCATTGATTTGTGGATCCATGTTCCCTTAACAATGTCTTGATTACTGGGAAACTACAGTACACTTTGATATCAGATAGAATGGTGCATCCCACTTATCTGTCTTGGCTTGTTTAACTCTTTTAGTTCTTTTTTCTTTTCATTCAAATACTAGAAAATACTGTGCCCAGAAAAAGTCTTGTTGAATTGTAATATGAATTGCTCTAAACCTGCAGATCAGGTTAGAGAAAATCAACATTGTGTAATATTGGGTTTTCTAGTAAAACCTTTCATATATCTCCAATTATTTATGACTTCGTTTATTTTTAATTAGTGTTTCATACTTTTCAATAGTCGTAAATTTTACATTATTTTAAAAATTTTATACCTAAATGTTTCATTTTTGTCTCTACATGGTCATTGTTAGAGTGTAGAAACCTGGTTAGTTTTGGTGATCTTTTTTTTTTTTATCATAATAACTGTGGAAGTGATTTAATACTTCTGGAAATTGCTCTGTAGATTTTCTGAAATTTTTTGCACAGTTGTGTCATCTGAAAATAAAGTCAAATTTATTTCTTCCCTCCCAGTCTTACATCTTTTTGCAATAACTTGAACTTCCACTAATATTGAATTAGACTAGTAAGAGCTGGTATTTTTGCTTTGGCCTTCATTTTATCAAGAAAGCATTGAGTTTTTACTCACAAAGCGTGACATTAAATATAGTTATTTTTATTAAATCTTTTCAAGCTGAGGTAATTTCTCTCAAACCCTAAGTATTTGAGAATTTGTACCACAAACATGTTGAATATTACCAAATGCTTGCTTATACCAGTAACTGCAATCGTATTAATTTTTGTTTCTGGCACACTGCAAGTAGAATGGAACGGACCTGAAACAACCCTGCTGATTTTATAAATGTATCACTTGATCATGTGTTTGTTAAAGGCGTCTGTGGATTTCATTTGTTCACATTTTGTGGAGAAGTTTTGTACCTAAGTTCCTGTTAGATATACTTCTCTTTATATTCTGTGTGTGTGTGTGTGTGTGTGGTGTGTGCACGTGTGTGTGTGTGTGTGTTTCCTCTCTGATTTGGTGTTAGGGAAACACTGGCATTTGAAAAAGAAATGGAAATTATCTTCCACTCTTGCTGAATGAGACTGCTTTCCATTGACGTTATCCTCCAATTTTTGAGGGTGCACCGTAAAACCATCCGGGTTCTTGTGATGTCCAGAGGACCACACTTTGCACACTTTGTCAGCTTCATCTGGCTGAACTGCGGACTCGGTGGTTTCTCAAGGCTTGTTCCGTTTCTTCCACGATTTGGAATTGATGAGCTTCATTGTCTTTTGTGATGGCTCCTCATTATTGTTTTAATCTGCAGACTCTACACTGATATTCTCTGTCCCATTTTGACGTTTGTGATTTTTATCTTCTGCAGTCTTCTGGAAGTGGACAAGAGCCATGTATAACAGTTCTTCCAAAGAGCTAGTTTTTCATTTCATTGATTTTTCGCTATTCTTTTTCTATTTTTTCAGTTTCACTCATTTATACTCTTGGTTTTACTGTTTTCTTCCTTCTTATTTTGTGCTTTACTTGGGCTCTATTTCTACATCTCTAAAATGAAAGTTTATCGATTTGAATCTTTTCTGCCTTCCTGAAATACATGTGGGGAGCTACACATTTAAATTTCCCTCTCAGTATTTCTCTGAGTGTTTTCCCACAAATTTGGTATATTATTTTCCAATTCAGTTCAGTTTAATTTTCCGTTTTATTTATGTAATGACCTCTTCTTTGACACAAACACTACTTAGAGACCTACACAATCTTCACCTTCTTAGAGATTCCCCTGCTTCCCATACTGATTTCCGCCTTGACTCTATTATGGTAACAGCTCACTCTGTCTGACTTCAGTTCTTTCAGATCTGGTGAGTTCTGTATAACAACTCAGAACACAGTCTACTTGGTGAATACTGCATGACAACATGAAAGTGGTGAGTGTTCCGCTGGTGGAAAGAGTGTTCTGTGACTATGCATTAGATAAAGCCGATCCAATGTGTTGCTCAGACTTTTAAGTATCCTTGACCGTTTCCTGTCCAGCCATTCCCTAAGTCACTAAATGGGACTTCCTGGAGTATTAAATTGTATTTATGGGTTTGTTTACTGAGTGCATCGGTTTTACCATGACAGTATTTGGTGTACACACATTCAGGATCAATATTTCCAATAAACTTCTTACTTTTTACCTCATTATCTCTCTTTGCTTTTCAGGAATTTTATTTGCTCTGAAGTCTACTTTGTCAGATTTTAATAAACCTTCTCTTGTTTGTGCCTTAGAAAGGCTGGTATGAGATAATGGTTTGCTTTCTTTTACTTTGAGTTCTACATATGTGTTGAGATTGATGTGCCTTGTAAAACTCACCAGTGTGGTTGATCATTTTCTATTTCTCCCATCTTATTCTTTATGGGTGTATTCAGATAATAATTTAAGTTTAGGGTAACTACCAATATGCTTTTTTGGAAAGCCTGCCGTTTTATTATGTTATTTTTAATTTATGCTTTCCCATTATTGTCCCTCAGTCCCTCTATCTCTGCCTCCCTGTGGTTTGCTTAACAATATGTGAGAACCACTGCGTTTGTGTACCTTTGTGTGCATCCGTTACGGTCTCTGCTCTGAGTATTACCTTCTATATATGCGACCAATTGCAATCCAGGGTGTCAGCCTTTTAACTGATGGTACAGCCCACACTATTGTGAATGTCGATTCCGCACTCTTTTAAATATGATGGTTTTTGAGTGCTACAATGCACTATTTCCCCCATTTATGTATTTGTTTGTTATTGATATTGGAGGTTGAAACTAGCGTCTTCGCAATGAGCTGCATCCCCATCACTTTCTCTTTTAAATTTTGTCGCGGGATTTGTCTGCATTCCTGCATTGCCCTGGACGGGCTCTAACCTGCAATCCTACAGCACTGTTCAGACTAACGGTCGCACCCTAGCACTGTGGGAACATCGCTGCCCCAACAGTCTTATTTACTGCTGAACCTGAGCTAACCTGGGCCCTGAATTTTCTTTTTGAGCACACTTCCTATTCTCTTCTCAGTTGATTCTTTTTAAAACAAATAGAAAGTGTTACGTGTATGTGTTTTCACTAAATGATGATCGTATTCAGTATGTGGAGCTGGTACAGGCACGTAACACATCGCAATTCTCTCCATCTGTCTCCTCCTTCTCTCCCTCCTCCCTGCCTCCTGGTCCTCTATCAAATGCTTGGGGACCATGCTCATGTGTGATAGCCAGGAGCAATGAAGGACTATACTTACCCTTGTGAACTCGACAGATATTTCCCTATACTGTGTTAGCTCATTGTTTTCTAGGCCCCAGGTAACATGCTCTGTGCACACACATGGACAGCCCTCGGGCCTCGGCAGCCCTGTCTTGGTAGGTAACCCCTGTCCAGTGCTCTGCCTTGTGACCTGGACCCAACTCGCCCTGACCAAACCTTCTGCTCGTCTTCTTGATTCAAAGTGAGGGCTGAGTCCTGCATGGCTCTTTGTTCTCTATGAAGTGACCTAGAGTCTCTCTCCGGAGAACGAATGTGGGCAGCGAATGTCACCTCAGTTCCAATGCACGTGGTCCTTCTCCACTCCGTGTTAAAGGCTGGGTGCTATCGCTTCCCAATGTGCCCCGTTACTGTTGTTATTATCACCATTATGACCATCTCGGGGGGGAAGGTCGCTACAGTCTTTTCTCGAATTTGACTGGAAGCAGAAGTCTTTGTTCCCATATTATTTTCATAAATTCCATTCTCTGTTCTTTTCCTGCACACACTATCTTGTGTTTACTCGATGATAGCTGTTTTGTGTTGGTGTTAATGCTATTCAGGGCTTTTGTTTGTTTTGTTAGGCTATTTAGTGTTTTTCATACCTTAAAATGACCATGAGTTATACCTCAAGTCACATGAGTTTTGCATCAAAATTTCACTAGCGGCTGGGGATTTAGCTCAGCAGCATAAGCACTTGCCCTGCAAGCATAAGGTCATGAGTTCAATCCCCAGAAAAAAAAAAAATTCACTAGCTATGAAAGAAACCTGTTATTTTTGTAACAATGCTATTGTGGGAAACTGTCCTAACCTATCAAAAGCTGTATTTCCTTTTTTAGTTAAGCCAATGTAATGCTTCCTATCTTGACTTGCTTTAAGAGCTAAATGAAATAATAAATATGAAGATGCCTAGTAGAAATCTTGATATTTAATGTGCACTTAAGATCTACATTTTTAAACCTTATTTCTGTCTCAGAGATAGGGATTATTATTTCATTAATTATAAGAATCAATGCGTATTTTTGTCCATAAAATTGTAATAGTCCATTTGAACTGAGAATTACATATAGAAATCTTATCTTTATTTAAAAAAGAATTTCTGAGGTACCTACATTTTCTTCTTTTGGAATTCAGATAAGAGGTACATGATGAATAGATCCTACACTCATTAAACATAATGTGCCATTAATCTTGACTTCTACTCCTTATTAGTGTGCTGTCAATATATCCAACTCTTCCATGCTTCTGCTCACCAGAATATGCTCCACACTTCACAGCACTTGAGGTGGAAAACCAATGTCAAGTGATAGGATATCAGGACATCGTTAATATCTGACAGAATTCTTCCTCTGCTACATAATTATGGGAAGATTTTTTTAACTCATTTCTTAGAGTCTAATGAATGAAAAAATCATTAGTAGGTCACATATAGGCTATATGTTTATTGCTTTGATTTTTCAAAATACTATGGAGAGAAATTTAATCAGTTAAAATAGTCTTTGAATAAGAAATGATTTTAAATTATATTTTGGAGTTATTTGATTTTAAATTTTTGACAAAAGCCTCAGGAAGTAATGAAGGATAGAAAGAAGAAAGGAAGGAAGGAAGGAAGGAAGGAAGGAAGGAAGGAAGACGGAAGGGACTGCATGAGAGGAGAAACAAAGGAAATTCTTGGGTATGAAACAATCTTCATGGATACTATTTGGCCAGAGATTGTAATTAATTCTGTCATATACAGTTATGTGACTGCTACCAGAAGAATGTGGTAAAAGCATGAAACCAGTTCTCTAGAGATCAGAAATATTTCATAATGGTGTACAAAAATAAGACGAAGGACAGATTTGATCTCTGTCTCTCCCTCTCCCTTCCCTGATCAAATACACTGTAGTTTTAAGCTGGGGAACGGCAATAGGCTATTTGCAATGCTGTACCCCAGAACTATGGCGTGGCCTATATACTAACTTTGGGGGGCACTGTTAGGGACCAGAAAATAAAGAGAAGGTGGCCATGGAAATGAAGCGTGGAAATGAAGTGAGGAGTGAGGAAAGCACTGACTTGAGCTGCACCAGGGCACACGGAGCATGGCCAGTGGACGCTGCTACCCTCGTGCTACAACAGAGGAAACCTAGGGAGGACTCCAGCCCAGACAAGACAGAGCGGAACTGTCTCCTCCAGACCGCTGGAAACCCTAGAGACTCCACAAGAGGCATCTGAAGAACTTGGAGAGGGTATAAGAGGAAAGTGAGCTGCTCTGGGACCCCAGGGTTAGGGAGGCAGCGCAGAGGACAACCTGGCCTCTGACAGAGGACACTCAGACTGTTTCCTGCACTGGGAAGACCGAGCCCTGCAGGATGCCAGCGTGCTGAAACCAAGCACCCTTCCTTCAGAAAGGGGTGTCAGGCAAAGACAGTCTTCCACACCTAAAAAGCTTAAAGATGTTTTAATTTTAAAAACAAAATAAAGATAAGAGTGATACAGAATTTCAAAAAACAGTAGGAAATTAACAGTAGTTAATATATTGCATATTGTCATAGGAGTAGTTGTTCAGATTACAAAATTTAAGCATGAAAAAAGGATCCAACAACCAACGAAAGCACAAATAGTTCTTTTTTGATGAACTTCCAGAGATTAGTAATATAGTTATCTATATTATCTATCTATCTATCTATCTATCTATCTATCTATCTATCTATCTATCATCTATCTCTATATAAACACACACATATATAATCTGTACATCTATATACACATAACCTGTTCCCTTCTTCCTTTTCTCTTTCCCCATTCCAGTTGTTCTCTCATGTTGAGCACTTTTTTTTTCCCTTTCATTTTCACAATGTCTATTTGCACATTTTGGATCTTATTTCTCTTTCAGTTTTTTTGTTTGTTTACACTAGGAAGACAATACGATATTTACCCATGCAAGTTTGATTTATTTCACTTATGAGTATGGTCTCAAGTTGCATCCATTTACCTAATAAAGAGCTTAAAGATTTTTATTACCAGCCATCTGTGTACAAATAAATACAAAAAGGTATTTAATAAATGTAAAAAATTATGCCCCATAGAAATCTAGATTGAACTAGCAGAATGAATAACACTGGAAATACTTATGTGCATAAGCCATAAACATTATGTCTGATTTTATGTCCCTTACATTTATATTTATGCTCAGTTATTTAAAGGCCATCAAATAGCAATGTGTTTTATATTTAAATACACATATGGAAATATGATATCATGATAATATGACAATGTTTCCCCAAGATCAACAAACAATATTGTAGTATTCTTACATAATGTGTAAAGACATTTGGGATAGCTTGAAAGGAGACCATGGTAAATCACCCATGTTTCATAAGAACTCTAAAGAAACCACTAAAACAACAAAACAAAAAGTAATGGTTAACAAGTCTAAAAGGAAGAGAGAAAATAAAGATGTGATAGCTAATTATGACATGTCAACTTGAATGAGCTAGTAGGTGCTGATTGGTGCGGCAGGGTTCTGGGGGTGTGCCTGGGGGTGAGTGACGTGTAGGTCAGCAAATTAAAGAAGATCCGTGGTGGACACGATAGCATCCGCCAATAGGATTGCCTGCTGGACAGGATGAAAAGAAGAGCTCCAGTTTGCCTTGGTCTGTAGTTTCTTCAGCCTTTCAAAGCAGGCTCCCGCCGGTGACTTTCCAGGGGATTTCCAGGCCTGAAACCATGCACCGGTGCTGCGTGTGAGACCCTGCTTGGTTTACAGCTTCATCCTCACGGGCTGAGCGGCTCCTGGATTCCCTGGCACCCGGGAGGCGTCGCAAACTCTCCTGCACCTGATCCCGAGAACTGCCTAAGAAATTCCCTGGCACCGTTGTGCACGTGCTTTCTATGGATTCTGTGTCTCTGGAGAGTTCTCCCTAATCAAAAGGAGGAGATGAAAGGAAGTCATAATTTAAAAAAAAAAATTTTTTTTTTTTACAAATTTTCTTAGTCCAAAGAAAATGGGAAGAATAAATCGGACAAATAGGAAAATATAGGTAAGGATAGGTGTAGAGCAAATATGAACAATCACAGAAAATACCAGATTGATAATGAGGCATTTCTGTGCCAGATGAAGAGCAGGTTCCAGCAATGTTCCTTGCAGAAAACTGACTGTAAATATATAGAAAAAAAGGCTAAATATAAACAGTGAAATCTACCATTCTGATACTAATGTAAAGAAGTCTAAAATTGTTTAACTGGTATCAAAGAAAGTATTTTCTTTTTTAAAGAAAAGAGTATTCCCAGGAATAAAGTGAGTCATTTCTTCATGATAAACGTGTTAAGTTTTCGTGATGTCTTAATCCTTGCATTCATCTCTTATTAGCATTCAAAGTATGTATGCAGAGCCAGATCTAATAAAAATGTTACTGAGAAGTGAAGAGATCCACAGTTAGGGATGAATATCACTTTCTCAAATTGATAAAGAAAGAAGGCAAATTAAAAAGAATGTGGGAAAGTTAACAGCAATCTCAACCAACTTGACCAACTGGCAATTAATTACACAACAGTTCTCCCCACAACAGAATCATGTAGCTTCTATTCAAGTCCATAGAGAACATTTGTTCAGGGAGCCAAAATCTCTATTTTTCAAAGTTTTCCAAAGAAACAGAATCAATAGAGAAAGAAAGGAGTGTAACTGTGTATGTGTGTGCACGTGTGTGTGCATCCATGTGAAGGAGAAGAGGTTTGGAAGACCTGGGTTACGTCATTATAAACTTCCAAGTCTGGAACCTGTGAGGCAGGCGGTGGTCTGTGAAGGGGTAAATGAAGCAAATCAGGTCCAAAGGCAGCTGGGAGCCAGAGGAGGCGGACAGTGAGAGCCCAATTTATGCTCTCAGGTGGCTATATAGGTTACTATTTGAAATTAAGTCGGAACTAAACAAAAGGATTGGGGGTGTATTCCGGTGGTAGGATAATCACCTGGCATATGTAAGGTTCTGAGTCTGATCCCCAGAACAACAACAACAAAAAAAACCCAACCCAAAAAACAAAAACAAAAAACCACAGCCCCACCCTCACCAAACAAACAAACAAAAAAGTAAGACATAGGCACAACAAAATTTTCTATAAATAAATCACAGGTACAGGAATAGATACAATGATAATAAGGGCGTATTTTAAACTGAATTAAAAATAGAATATAATATATGAGCATGTGTAGGAACAGTGAAACAGCACCAGGAAATAGTTGCATGATGGCACCGAACACCTGAATAAAACAATCAGTAGTCTCAGTACGGTATCAGTTTAGGAAGCTCGAAACAAGCCAACTTAAGCCACGTGTGAAAAGTAGGTAGAAAATAATGAAAAGAAATCAATGAACTGTGCAACACAGACAATAAAGAAAATTAATAAACAAGTGGTTGAATTCTTCAGAAAATAAATAAAATTAAAAAAAAAATAAAACCTTATACGGCCTGGGGACATAGCTCATGGGGGGAGTTCTTGTCTTGTGTGCATAAGATCCTGGGTTTGATCCCTAGCACGATAAATAAATAAATAAATGAATAAATACTTACAGACATAGAAAAAAATGAGAAGAGAAAATTTTGCAATATAAAGAATGAGTGAGATGCCATCATGGCATATTTTTTAGCTATAAAAGAAAAATGAACATTATAAATGACTTCACCAATCAATCCAGCAATTTAGATGGAGTAGAAAATTTTCATGATGGCGCCATCTTCCGAGGATTATTAGAAAAGAAACTGGTAATTCAGAGTAGACCGCAGCTACTTGTAAAAAGCTGAGTCTGTGATAATCTGCAATAAAGACAAGTTTTTGCAAAGTGGTTTCATTGTTGAATTTCTTTACAGAACAAATAAAAATTTTGCATGGAACATTTGTGAACTAGAAAAAACGAAGACTTTACATTTGTTATGAGGCCAGCCTTCCTCTAAAACACAAATTAGGAGAAAACATCGTGAAACATGAAATCCACAGGTTACTTTTTGTGAGTACAGATGCAAAAATTCGCACTTAAGGTTTAGCAAATCTAGTCTACCCAGCTGGGAATAACCCCAGGAATACAAGGAAGACTCAGTATTTAAAAACCAGTCATGGTGGTGACAGAAAATACTGGCCCCAAAACAGACATCTACAGCAAAGCAACAGTAGAAAGCCCAGAAATCAACCCACACATTTGGACTCCACCAGCATTTGACAAGGGTGCGGAAACACTGGGAAGGAACAGTCCCGCTGAATGCTGCTGGGAACACTGGATATTCACATGCAAAAGATAAAATTGGTCTTTAGCACACCATAAACAGAAACCAACTCAAAATAGATTAAAGACTTAAATATAAAACCCACAACTGTCGAATTACTAGCCAAAAAAAAAAAAAAAAAAAAACCTAGTGAAGACAATTCTTAACATTACTTTCACATTTAACTTTTAAAATATGTAGCCATGAATAATTTCTGGAGGTTTAACACAGAGCAGGGCCATGACAATTTACAGTACTGTATATGTGGATTACACTATGAAGATACATACTGAGTGTTTTTATCACATATGGAACCAAAGATAATGCTAACTATGCGAGGTAAAGGGTACCTTAATCACCTTGATTATGCTGTTCATTTTGCAATATGTCAAAAACATCAGATTATATCTCATAAATTTACATAATTCTTGTCAATTATAACTCAATGAAAATATTAAAAATGACATGTTAAGAAAATAGAATAATCTATAGTGTAGATTATCTAAAAATGAAGAAGGAGAAGAAGAAGAAGAAGAAGAAGAAGAAGAAGAAGAAGAAGAAGAAGAAGAAGAAGAAGGAG
>PVLA01000190.1:676077-705343 GCA_004027455.1 Hydrochoerus hydrochaeris | reverse complement strand
TCTTCTCTTTAAATAAAATTTTAAAAATGTATAATTGCTATTGTAAAAAAAGAGGAAATAGGAAGTGCTATAAAAGATATAGCTGCATGTATGTTTAGGTGTGTGGGATTGATGACCATATTTCTAGGTTCTTGTTGGATTGTTGAACAGATCTGTTTGCACTCTCACTGCTTTAGTGTCCACTTTGTGTGCTTTAATTTTGTAACTTGAATAACTATTTTAAAAGAACAATATGTAATTTATCAACTAGTGATTTCTTACTGTTTATCTTTTCTTGAAATTCTGTAACATTTCTACCTTTTTCCTATTTTTTTTTCTCTTTAAATAAAAGAAATGAAAAAGCAAACAAACAAAAAAACCCATGTTACACACTGGCAGCAGAATTGGCTGCATGGGGTTGAGGCAGAAAGACCAATGTAGGACCTATTTCATTTGAGCAAATAAGAAATATAAAGATCATAAGAGCTAATGAGGATCTGAGCTGAAGTTTTTATTGTGGAGCTGGAGAGAAAAGGGGTAACTGACTGCACATTGCAGGAATAAACACGGGGCTCAGAAAATACAGTTGAAGTCTTGCAACCTCTGGAAAAGTTCTCAGTACAAGGAGTAAGGAGACTAGTTTTCCCTATCCCGAGTTATCACCATTAACCTCATGAGATATTTGTGTCCTTAACTTCTGAGCTCTCTTGTCTAAAGGTAATGCTGTGATCATAGGCTTTGCCTAGGACAAGGAAGCATCATTAAAGGAGAAAGCTATGAGTCTGACATTTTTGACCCCCAGATCCTACACACCATCGACTGAATGGCATGGGCAGTACTTTACATATTACAAAATGAATGTCATGAAACTCACATAGAAAAGGGAGGAGGACAGAAGGCAAAGTAGGGAAAGGGGAGATGGAAATGCAGAGACAGACATTCGTCTCTATTTCTCTGTTTCTTAATGGGCAGTTCCAGGAGGCAGAGGAAGGACCCAATTTGGACCATCGACCAAGCCTAAAATATCCTCCTGCCCAGCACCTGGACTTTTTGGCTCTTTTCAACCATTTTTGGTAATTTTGGAAGCTTAATTTGGCTGGTATGTTGTTTGGAAAGCTTTCCCTGGGGTCAGGTCCCAGCCGTCATCATTGGTTAACACAGAATGTGGAAAGATAATACTCACAATGGAAAATACCAGCAGGGATTTTCATGACAGTTTTCATGAAACAAAAATAATTAAAAGCAAAAATGAATATCTTTATGGCCACCACCCATACACTCTATAGGCAGCTGAATAAAGGCCATCATTGGAAAGTCTTACATGTATTTAATTTTGTATTTAACTTAGAACTAGGCATGTCAGAATGCAGAATCACATGCAAAAATTTGATTCTTTGAAAGAAAATTATATGAGGGTGACATTATCTAAAGAAGGAGACCTAATGCAGAGTTATATATCAAAGGATTAATTTATCTGGAAATTCTCCTTCTTGAGTAATATTCTTACTCTCCACTTTCTATGTCCTTCTTGAAGCATCATCTTTACACTGTGTCATTCTCAAACTTAGTGTGTATAAGAATCATCTGGCAAACACAGTGGAAAATTAAAATAATCTGGCTGGCTCTTTGCCATCTGTTTGGCAGCTGGTAGTGAACCCTTGGTGAATTCTTCTCTTATTTTCTGACTTTTCCTGAGACTGAAGACAAGGAGTCTGAGAAGGACATAATCATTCCAAAAGTAAGAAAATATATCTCCAAATATGAGTAAATGTTCAAGCTCCTTAAATTCTATATTTACCTGCAGCAAAGAAGGAGAAAGGAGAAAGTAGCAAAGGACTGAACATTTCAAATACAGGTGATCATCATTTCTCCAGGAGTAATAGGCTCCCCTTGGTGAAAGAAATTACAAATTACTAATAGTTCATATGGCAGAAAATTGAAAATTCTGAGAAAAATAAATATGTTCTTCCATTTCTAGAGTTTGCAATTGATGATAAGGCAGGAGGATGCAGTATTAATAGGCAGCTATTAAATAAGATTGTGATATTAAATTACATAGTCAATTTAATGTTCTGGGTCAGTTAACAAAGAAATCTGTTCTCTCACTGCCACTAATTTAGAGTTTTCAATACTGGATTCTGAAGCCTTTTTTTTTTCTGATGGGGATGATTTGATTATCAAATTCTTCCATAAACATCTGCAACAGCTGTATAAGAAATCCCAGACATGCTGACCTTTCTCCTGTTTTAATCTGAGGGTGGAAATGAGAATATAATCACCCACAATGAGCTGGCGGAGCAGAGTTGGGACAGGCTATCAAATGCAGCTGTTGACTTTCCACACAATGCACTTTAGGAGAAAGTATACAGGATATTTGCCTATATGTCCCAGGTGGTTTATGCACGTGACCTCAAGCATATTTACACACATACATATATCCAAAATGAGTTTGGCCAAAGAGACACAAAAATGCACATGAAACTTTACTTGCATTTGGAGATAAAGTTTTTTCTTGGGACTTTTTCTAGTTCATTTTTTCTAGCTAGCAATGAAAACACCATGTTCCTTCTCAAGTAGCAGTAGTAAATTATTTTTCTCTCTTGTGTTCACTGATTGCTAAATAGTTCTCTTAACCCTGTGTTATGAATGATACTAAGAAGGAGTCAAGCTTAGCCAGAAAAGTTGACAGGGTACATTTCATCATTCCAGAGGAGGATTTGGTTATGCACATCATAACCTTGCAAGAGGTTATAACTATGCCTCAAACAACTGTCACGATGCAAGGACTAGGAATATATGAGCAAAAAGCCTTTAAGACATAGTGTGCCTTCTGGTGTCCAGGTTCAAAACATCTACATGGTACATTTGTTTTTCAACTGTTTACTGCCTGCCAGTTGCCAGGCACTAGACTACGCCTGAGGAACAAGACTGCTACACCTGAGAACTGAGCAACACCTGAAAGTGGAGTAAACTGACACCCAGCGAGGTCACCTCAGGCTTAGAGTTGTGAAATCTAGCTCCTGCAGACACAAACAGAAGGAAAATAACTAATAGATTGTCAAATACATCTTTTTGTTCACAAATGAATGCATAAAAGCACATGCCATGGAATCAAAAGAGGACATGGCTGTGATAACCTCAGATATACTGTTAAATTCAGGCTCAGGTCCAACAATGTGGTGAACTTAAAAGCCCTTAACCATTGTAATTCATCATTCGAAAGACTTAAGGGCAGAAAAATCTATTTGGTACTTTGACCACATTTTCAATTCTGAAAGTTTCCCAAGTGAAACAAGGCATGGCAGAGTCAACAGAGAATGGTATGATATTGCATTTAGCAGTTGGAAGAAAAAAAAATTAAGAGTTTTTGTAGAGGTAAAGGTTTTTGGAAAAGAATTCACTTCTACAATATATTCGTTTGTTCAGTACTAATCTTTAGCAATCCTGTTGGTAGATTTAAAAAATGGCCCCATGGTCTTCTCAGACCTGCTGATGGTGCAGGCAATATTGACTACTTATTTACATAGGTTTTTTGCTGGAGGATTAGGAAAATATAAAAACCAAAGCCTCTTTTCTCTGTGCTTCATCACAAACTGGTATGTACACAGGGAATAATCACTAATTAATTTTGACTGAATCTGACAGAAAATAATTTAATTCAGCTGCATGAACAGATATTTGCTGTTTCTTAAACTATGTCCCGATTTTTTTCCTTTTAGTTTTTCTTTGCTTTGCATTATCTATGCTTCAGTTCTTCTTCTCTAATGCATATTTAAGACTTTCATTTTGCAGGCATAAGCTCCTGACAGTGGTCCTCTGGTAACACAGTTCATTGGCACAGGAATAACTGCTATGTATTGACTATCTCCACAACGTCAGGCACTGTATTAGGCAGGATAAAGGAAAAACTGCTGTTTGCAGTTATATGAGTAACTTTAAGCATAGCATAAAGCACGATGTTCTCGGAAAGGAAAAAAACCATTCCCAATAAAGGGCTCTTGCACTTTTCTGATATATGTTCAGGGTGATTTGTTACCCTGTTGGACTATCCATTGACTATCAGTAAAAAGTCATTTACTTTTTAGACCTGTTTTATGTTCACAGCAATTTCTTAAGAAGATACAGTTTCTCCGATATATGATCTGCTCCTACATAAGTACAACCTCATGTGTTATCATCATTCTTTACTAGAATAGTGTGTCTCTTACAACTGATAGAGCTATATCTACAAACAGTATCATCACCACCAAAAGGTGATACAGAAACTAACATTAGGGATTTCTCTTGCTCTGGGTACATTCAAGGGGTCAAAAAATACATAATGACAGGTATTCACTGCTATGGTACCATACAGAGCAATTTCACAGCCCTAAACATTCTGTGTTCTGATTCTTCCTTCATTCCCCTCCTAACCCCCACCTTTAAACTGTTATTTATCTCCATAGTTTATCTTTTCCAGAATTTCTTATAGTTGGAATTGTTTGGTATGTCGGCTCTTTAAATTGGCTTCTTTTTAGGATTAAAGCTGTTGTAAATACCCATGTGTTGGGTTTTGTGTAGATATATATTTATCTCTGTTGGGTAAATACTAGAGGATATAATTACTGGATTACATTATAAAAGTATATTTAGTTTTAAAAGAAACCACCAAACTCTAGTCCAAAGTGACTGTACTATTTCATATTCCCACAAGCAGTGAGAAAGAAATTCTACGCTTCACATGCTTGGCAGTATTTGGTATTGTCAGTATTCTGGTTTTGGGCCATCCCATTAGATGTGTAGCAGAATCACTTTGCTTTGATTTGCCTTTCCATGGTGACATATGATGTTGAGCATTTTTCCTTATGATTCTGTAAGATTCATATGTAGTTGAAAATTGATTAGCTGTCCATTAAGAACTTTGCCTAGTCTTTAATCTTTTATGTGTCATTTTTACTCCTGGGATTTAACAGTTTCTTGTATATTTTAGACAGTCTCTTAAAAGATACAGTATTTCTCAAATATTTTCTCCCAGTCTGTGGCTTATCTTTGTATTTCCTTGCCACTATCACATAGCAGTAAAATTTAATTTTAATGAAGTGAAGCTTATAAATTCTTGATTTTATTAACAGATCTAAAAAGTTGTCATTAAAGTCAAAGTTACCTAGAATTTCTCCTATGCTATCTTCTTGGAGTTTCATAGTTTTGCCTCCTAAATTGTTTGTGGGCTATGTTAAGTTAATTTTTGAAAGATGCAAGCTCTATATCTAGATTATTTTGGTGGGGGGGTGTATACATAGATGACCAGTTAACCATTTGTTGAAGAGATAATCTTTTCTCCAGCATATTGCCTTTATTCATTTGTTAAAGATTAATTGGTTACATTCATGTGGGTCATTTTCTGGACTCTATTCTGTTCCATTGATTTATTTGTCAGTTTATTTACCAACATCACCGTGTCTCAATTGTTATAGCTTTATAATAAGCCTTGATGGCAGGGAGTGTCAGTATTCTGACTTTATTTTTTCTGTTAGCATTGTATTATCTTTTTTTTTTTTTTTGGTCTTTTCCTTCTCCATATAAACTTTAGAAGTAGTTTTTTGATAACCACAAAATATTAATTTTCATTGGTATTACATTAAATGTTGGGAATAACTAGCATCTTAGTAAAGTAGGGTCTACCTATTTGCACATGGAATAGGTCTCCCTTGATTTACTTCTTTGATGCTATCATCAAGGTGTTTTTTTATGTTTCTCATAAAGATCTTGTATGAATTAGGTTAAATGCATACCTAATATTTTGTAATATAAACGGCATTATATTTTTAATTTTCCTAAAAACTTTTTGGATGGTTTGTTCATGCAGGTAATGTTGGCCTGAGTATAGTGTAGGAAATGATCCTCTTGCTTCTATATTCTGAGAGAGAGTGTAAAATTTTAGTATGATTTATTTCTTAAATATAAGAAATAAGTCACCAGTGAAGCTTCTTGGGCCTCCTATTTTCTGTTTTGGAAAGTTATGAATGGCCAGTTCGTATCTTAGGTAGACATAGACTTATTCAGATTGCCTGTTTCATCTTGTGTGAATTCTAGCATGCAGTGTCTTTCAAGGAATTGCTGCATTTCATTTCATTTTGAAATTTGTGAGAATGCAGTTGTTGTATTCTTCCTTTATTGTCAGTTTAATAGATGTGGGTGGTGATGTTCCTTCTTTCATTGCTGATATGAATAATCTGTTTCTTCTTCTCTTTAAGACTGAATGAAGGCTTATCAATGTCATTGATCTTTTAGATGAACAAGCTTTTGATTTTGTTACTCTTTGCTGTTTATATGCCTATAATATCACTGACTTATTGCTCTTGTTTTTGTTATTTCTTTCAATTCTACTTACTTGAGATTTAATTTGCTCTTCTTTTTAGGATTTTCTATCATGGAAGCTCAGATTATTGATGTTGGATCTTTCTGTTTTTTCACAAGACACACATTCATTGCTACAGAATTTCCTCTACATACTATTTTCAATGATTTCCTAAATTTTAATAAATTGTAATTTCAATTTCATTTAGTCCCAAATATTTTTTAACTGTTATTGAGATTACTTTTTGACCTGTGTTATATAGAGGTACACTGTCCTAGTATTTTGAAATTTCCCTTAACTTTTTATTACCCATTTTTAGTTTACATTACTGTGCTTTAAGAACAAGTAATATATGATTCCTAATCTTTTACACTAAGGTGTGTCTGTGCCACAGTATGGATTATATTGCTTTATATTACACCTGATCTTGAGTAGAATGTATATTCTGTTGTTTGGTGAAATAGTACACGTGTTCACTGTATCCAGTTGTTTTAGTGGTATAATTAAGTTCAACTCTGTCATTACTATTTTTTTCCAATGATGGAAAAGTTTCACATTTATTAAAGGTAGGAAAAAGAAGGCTCTGTAGAGCAAGTTTGGACCAAGTAAAAGTAGGAAAAAGGAAGAAAAAAGTAAAAACAATACACCCTATAATGCACAGTGGGCTACTAAAAAATCTACAATAGCCTATCTTTAATGATTTTTGTTTGCTGTATCTATCAGTTTTTCATAGAGGGTAGTAAAGTCTTTAACAGTGGATTCACCTATTTCTCTTTGCTGTTTTATCAGTTTTGCTTTACAAATATTTACACTGTTATTAAGCAAGGCTGATGACTTTTGAAAAAATACTTCTGTTTACTTGCATCTAGTTTAAGATTTATAACTATTCTCTTTTCATAGTTTATGTTACTACTAAAAAAGAATATTCAAATTGTCCTAAGAGGAATCTTTTTCCCTTGTGTGCAAAAATGAAGTGAAAATGTGCTCATAACTCATTGAATGAATACTTTAGCTAAGTGCACCTTAAACATATTTTGTCTAGTGGCCTGGCAAGCCACAGCCACCCCAGGGCAAGAACCATCAGCATCTCCTGAGATCCATGCCATGCTGGAACTTAGGGCACTGGGAAACTAAGCAACCAGCTCACTGCCCTGGCAAGCGGCTGTGACTTTAGTGGTGCACCGACTGAGATTCAGACATCCACCACCACCACCACCCCATTGGCAAGTGGGAGCAAAGATCTGAGCATCTCTTGCGAGGTTGACTATATGTAATATAGCAAATAAGGGGGATTTCCTTCTACCATATCTTTGAAGGCAAATATTTTTATCACTGTTTTGCTTTGTTTTGATTAATGGTATTGCTCTATTCAATATTCTGTTTTGATAAGTTCTATAATGTTCTGTATTTCCTTTGATTCTGATATACCTGATTGAAAGAACAACTATTGTGAAGAAAACGAGATATAGTATAGTACCTATTAATGTTATCCTGGTAACCTGCACCAATAACATAAATTAGTCAGCTCAGCACATGGAAGCTTTGTAACTTCTGTGTTCTGGAAGATCTAAGACAGATACTGTCCAGAAACAAAGGGTTACAACATTGTCATCTTTTTGTATAAGAAATATTTACAAGGTATGATTGAATTATATGGTGAATATTTAAATTTTTAAAATGTATATTACAGTGAAAGACATGTTGCCATTTATCCCCCTCAGAGTACTCTCCCTTCCTTTGAAAGCACTAACTTATCATCCTTGCTACTTTCTGAAGCAGCTCTGGAAATACTCTTTCATGAGTGTCGTTATGAGATGTAATTTAAAAAAAAAATACAACACATGTTGCCGGTGAGTGACAGTAAGTGGAAGGGCACTTATCCTTATTTCTACTCACTCCTTACCATTGTTTACTGGATCCGGTATCACACAGCTTCTGACTGTTCCCCAAAGTCAAAGTGACCAGGAGAGGTAAATGCTTTGAATTGATTCAGGACATTTAAGAAAGCCACAGCAGACCAACTAAAGATATTCACGTAGGAAATTTCCAGAATTGCTTCAGAAAGTGGCAAGAATGATGGGATAAATGTGTTCAAAGTGAGAAAGAATATTTTGAGGCAGATTAATGGTGACATGTGTTTGACTTTAATTTTTTTTTAATTTAAACATTCACTGTATATTTTGAGCACACTTCATGTATCTTTATTCCATTGTATTGGATAATCTATCTAGATCATACCTTTGAATACCATTATGGAAGATAATAATGTCTATTATATTGTAAAATAGATATTATTTCTTCCTTTATATGAAGAAGGAAATTGAATTTCAGAGAATTAGATTAATGTGCTCAAGCACACAAAGCTGCAAAATAGCCAAGCCATACACTCATGTTCACAGAATGAATTAAGAAATATTAGTATTTTCCCACCTCATAAACATTCTCCAAGCTGCCTTCTGATGTTATTTCATCAGTGATGCTATTTCTTCTCAACAGGGTTGAAAGCCTTCTTTGAAGATTAATTTGTGTTTATAATTTTTCAAGAGGAATTGTGACTCTCCTGTGACCCACTCCATTTCAGTCTCAAGCTACTATATAACCATTTCTTAAAAGTTCTCCTTGAGTTCGATTCCTGGTTCAAAAAAAAAAGTTCTCCCTCACTTTTTGGGAATAAAAGACATTTTCAAAGTTTCTATACCTATAAGGAGATGGTAGGGATTCTTAATCAGGTGGTTGACAAGTTTGACACAATATTCATTTTCATCTCTCAAATGGTCACTTATGGCTTTTTGTATGCTTGGTCCAGATGTTGGGGTTAGTAGGTGAGTCCCCCCAACTTTTTCCCCCTTGTAGGTGAGTTTTTGATGGGAAGGAGGAGGGTATGTGCTCAGATTCTAGAAGATGGACTTCCCTTAAAATCATAGACTACTGCCCACCTCTTATTTTGAGCTCATTGTGTTTCAGGCAGAATTTTATTTTTTGTTCCCAGGAATTGAACTCAGGACTTTGTGTCTTCCAGGCAGGTATTTATGTCGCTGAGCTATACCCCCAGCTCATTACTTGTTTTTTTGAAATACATGAATGAGTTACAACTCTTACATCCTTTGATCTTCATAGCAGATATTACCACATCTATTTGAGAAATGAAGGAATTGAGGCTTAAAGAAGGTCATGGTCTTGCTTAAAGTCACAAGATGAATTACTAAAAGAGATAGGGCTAGAATATAACCCTACTTACTTACTATACCGCATGGATACCTTCTTATCATTTTAGTCCGGCAACATACAACAGACAGACATAGGAGGAACTGGCTCTTACAATTATTATTCAAGACTGCACCTCCCTTGGAAGACTGCCACACCCCCGCTTTTGTGCTATTTTCTTTTCCAGATGATTGTTCACATCCCATGGCAGGCCAGCCTGTGTTCCCCAATAATGTCAGCAGAGGTCTGGTGCCTCCATTATATTTGGTTAGGCGAGTTCCTTGTTCTGTGACAATCTATGGAGAACACACATTATAAATCAGAAGCCCATGGAAAGTTCAGGAATGAAAGAAATATCATGCAGACCTGAGGAGCTGAGAGCTCATTTTTGAAACCCTGCAGGAAACAAAACGAAACAAAATCATGGCCTTAAAAAACACATTTCCTTCTCTCTCTGAAAAATGTCTCAGTGCCATTTGTCTGCCACATTATATATTCTCTTTTGTACTGGCAGAGTTCCAGGAGGGTGGAGTTAATCTTGGTTCATCCTCCAGACAGAGAAGAAATATAAAATGGGAAGGAACCAGGCAGTCTTAGAGAAGCTAAGAGATGAAGAGGCTACCTAAGTTGGGCCATCAGTACAGATAATGACTAGCCATGAATTAATCTGTTACAATCCCTGGATTCAAATCCCAACTCAGCCACTTACCTGCACACAGAAGGCTCATTATTCAAGACAATGGCTTAAAGATATTGAATATTTCTAGTTGGTAAAACCCTAGGTCTCGAGGTCCTGTGGTGATTACAAAAGCAGGATCAAGAAATGGGTACAAGGTACTATAACACTAAGAAGAACAAACATCTGACATTTTTGCTGCACCGGTCTTGTGCTGAGTAAGTACTTGGTACTTCTTAAATATCGCACCATTGTATTTGATTCTTCCCATTTATTCAATTCTTAGGACTCCTTAAGAATCTGAAATTCAGATTCAGGATTTTTCTTTACTCTTTGGCATGATACATATTTTGCAGTCATCTTGTCTGTGCTACCTAAATCAAATCTTCCAGTTAGAAAATAGAAAATGTATTTCTGAGGGGCTGTTAGAACAGGATAAAGGAGAAATATTTTCTCCTAGAAGAAATTATAAAGGAAAGGACACAGAAAATTTGCTCTTACTAATTATGCTCCCAATATGCCCATGTTTTAACCAGCATGAGGTGAAAGATGTTATCATGTAAATATTACATCTGAATCTTGCTAACCTGAACCCTGAACGTAACAACACCTTATAAAGTGCCTCAGGGCATGTAGATCCCCACTGAGATTCTACACCTACCACAGAAGCTTCTATGTGGACCTGCAGAGTTGTGCAGCCAGTGCCACTGTGTTTGTCTTTGCCAGGTTCAAATGGCATCCTTGAGGGTAGATACTGGCTGATTACTTAGTCACCCAGTGCTGATTTTTTACGATGCACAGATTGCCTGAGGGTCATCCAAGAAGCAAATAGGGAGTTCTCAAATTCTAGATTCTGTTCTAGAAGGCAGAGTGTCTTAGTACTGCATAGTTTTCTGAGACAATTCTTCTAGATTGCATACTCTTAGCTATTTATTGAGTATGCAGACAACACCAGGTAATGCTATTAAGAAGAATTCAAGTTCTGGAACACAATTGGATTGAGGCCACTGCTAAGTTACTGAGTGTATGTCAATACACCACAATATTTTCTTGCTCATGATTCTCACTCTGGGATTTTAGAAAAAAAAATCACTTCTTGACAATGTGCAGATGGGGTCTGAGCTAAAGAGTTGAAGGCAATTCCAAAGGAGCATGTTTCACACAGGCTACCACATTGCAAACTTACACTTGCACAAAGCTTCCACATACTTCATGCCTCTTTGGCTCCTTATTTCTATCAAACAATATTGTGGGCTGAATTATTACCTCCAAAATTCATAGATTGATATCCCAGTGCCTAGTGCCTTAGAATGTACTTTGAAATTGAGTCTTCAAAGGTATAATTGAGTTAAAATGAGGCCAATATGGTAGACTGCTAATCCAACATGACTGCCATCCTCATTAGAAGAGGATAAGACAAGGACACACATGAACAGAGAGATGGCAATGTGGGATGTCACAGGGAAAAGGCAGCTAGACACAAGCTCAAAACCTAAGTGTGGAACAGATCCTTGCTTTACAGTCATGAGAAGAAACCTCCCCTACCAGTATGTTGACCTTCAACCTCCCGCCTTCAGGACTGGGAGCAAACAAATTTCTATTGTTTAATCCATTCAGGCTTTTCTAGGTTGTATCTTTGCAATTAACAAATGCCACTTTATGTCACCTCTGATAAAGAAGCTAGTCATAAACAGATTTTGCAAATAAAACTACTCCACCAATGTTTTAGATCTCAGGTTGAACCCAATTTCTCCCTTACACAGACCTATCAGATGTAATCATCTCCTACAAAATACTTTCATAGATATTGCTTCCCAGATCATGGATAATTCCTATAAATGTATTGTCTGGCTCTGTAACAAAGCTGTCTTTCTTCTGCAGCTTGGGACACTATGCCTTGCCTATGAGGACATTATTGTATCCTTAATTAGTGCCATTTATTAGGTATCCAAGGTCTATACACTTCTATGTCTATCAACTGTAGTATCTTCTCAGCTTCCCAAACAGACAAAAGCTAGTTCTGATTTTTACTAGTTTGATTACCTCAGGACAGTCATTTATTCTTTCAAAACTTAAGGTGTTCTTTTTTTTTGTCTGCAAAATGACATAGTACTCATTTTATTTCAGGCAGTTATAATGAAGTACCATAAATGGAGTGGCTTATAAACAGTGAGAATTTATTTCTCACTATTCCGGAGGCTGGGAAATCTGAGGCCAGGTTCTAGGATAGTTGTAACAGGGGTGATTTCTGCATCGAACACAGCAGCGTTCTTGCTGTGTCACTGTGACGGAAAGAGCTCTAGCTACTTCTCGAATAGCTTCATCTGACACTAAGCCCATTCATGACCACTCAGCCTTCATGACCTCATTAATTACCTTCTGAACCCACATGTTTTAATGCTACATTGGTATTAAGGCTTCCAGGTATGAATTTGGGGAAGATGCAAACATTCAATCCATGCATGTCACAGGGTAATCATTCAACAAATGTTCAGGTGAGTTATCGATCACCATCACTATTGTTGCTTTTAGAAGAAGCCATTCTCTTCAGAAGTTTCCTAATTTGCTTTTGTTGACTGCTTCTGCAGTCTTGCAGTAAATAAAGCAATTTCTCTGATCTGGGGCATTTTCTTATCAGTCTCTATTATTAGTCTCCTTCCAAGTAAAATTGCTGCTCTCTACAACACTCAAAATCTATAAGGCTTGAAGAACTACTTTCCCTTCTCTTCAGAAAGCATAAGGTGAGGCAGAGAAGAAATGGCAAAAGATTTTTTCCTTCTAGAATTGCCTCAAGAACACATTCTTCATTCAGCTGAAGAATGAGAATCTTTAACAATAACCTTTGGTCACATGCATCACATATTGGAGGCACTACATTTATAAGAACACAGAAAGGCTGCATGCAATCCTGCAGTTTAAATATATCCTATAATGATCTCCATTATCAGTTTCTTGGCTGACATATCTGAGTCTTCTCTATGAAGGTATATATTTCTCACAGTGACTCAGTTTTTATTAAAAAAAGGAAAATTAAAACATTTAAATAGCATATGTGTGTTCATTTCTCATACCAGCCTTTTACATTAATTATTTTATTTCCATTTTACATATAAGAAAATCAAGTCCTGGAGAAGCTAAATAACTTAACCAAGTTCAAACTGTGGTTCATTCAGTTTTGATTAATTTATGCTGGAGTCTTTATACATATCATGACATTTATTCTAGCACAATGTAATAGCAGAGGAACAATAGATTGGGTAGAGAGAAGAAGGCAATGTTCTTGTTATACAAAGAGAATATTTTTACTTTAAAAAATTGAAATACACATCAACAAAATTAAAAAAGTAAAAAATTATCTGTAATTCTACCACCTAGAGATCATTACTTCCATCATTTTTATTGATTAAGCAATAACTGATTCTTATAGGAGACCCTTAATTATTAATACCAAAGAAAGGGAGAGGAATGGGCAGAGAATCTAAAAATCATTTCTGTCTGCATCATGTGCTTTTGGGAGAACAAAATTAACCTTTTTGATCAAGCTCTGCATGGGCTAATTACTAAAATTACTTTTCCTTTCTCAACTCATCCCAAGTCAGGGCAGAGCCCCACAAGCATCTTGGTAGCAGGGGATTAAACATGTAGCTAGTTCAAGAACTGGGGACTCCACACATGGATAATTAAGATCTGATTGCAAAGCAAAATCTCACTCATTGTTGTAGTGTGGGGCTCTCCAGCACTTTATCCTCAGAGTAATCTTGACAGGTAGATTCAATTTAATTTCCCAGGCATTCATAGTGAGACTGATTCACTTTGCACTGTGCTAAAATGTTCAGGAAACAATCTCTGATTAAGTGGGATATGGAATCCAGTAAAGGAGACAGTTATGCATTCCACTAACTTTAATAGTAGTAACAATGACCATTGCAGTTAATATCTATTGAGCACTTGCCTTAGGCCAAGCTCTATTTTAAATCTTCAAATGTGTGAACTCTTTATTTCATGTGAAACAGAGTGGGGTAAGGCAAACTGTGCACTTGAAGGAGAATGATTTAAGTATTGAGGAAGTTTCAAGGACAAGAATAATAGCTGAAAGCTCATGGGCTAAAGTGATCAGATTTCTAAACTTTAACCCAATGGTCCCCCAACAGTTCAAGCAAATAGAACAGATGGCGTGGGTCGGAGTCCTCCCACTCTCCCGTTTGTCTCTCTCCCACTCTATGCTTATGAGTGCCTGGCTCACAGTGCTAGTGTTTTAGAAATGGTGTCCCCAGTTGGTAGGAGTCATTTCCTGAGAAAGGCTGATGCTTAATTTTGGTAAAAATGATAATCCAAGGTAAGACTCTAAATGGTTCAGCCTAAGTACTGTTATGGCTTGGATCTTACATGTCAGCCAAAGGCCATGTGGCAAAAGCATGGTCCCAGGTTGTGGCACTGTAGGAGGCTGTGAAAACCTCAGGAGGCCGGGCCTCACTGGAAGAAGCACGTCATAAAGTCAAACTCTTAAAGAGCATACTGGAACCTTGGTCCCCAACTCTTCTCCTCTATTCCCTCCCCACTTTTCTTCCTGGATACCATAAGGGGAGAAGCTTTGCTCCACTACAAACCCCTACTCACCCAACATGATGTTCCCCCTCGACAATGGCCCAAAGCAACCACGGACTCAACCCCACCGTGAGCCGAAATAATCTTTTCCTCCTTTGAACTGAACTCTCACAGGTTTTGCCACAGGGGTGGAGTGCTAACACCATCACCAATGCTTGGTCTGATCAGCTATGTTCAGAGGGCTGCTAATCCAGCTAGGGAAACTTTAAGAGAAAAGAATCATTCACAAGTAGTGAGATCTGAAGGATGTGAAGTTAGAATGCAGGTGGCCCAGATGGCCCTAAAAACAGACCATCAGATCTGGCTTTTAGGGCAGTGCTATTGATTCACAGATTCCCTACTGGGTCTGCATTCATGGAAAGCACACTGCCTCCAACCAACAACTAAGCATGACAGGAAGAGGAAGGCAGAAGCCCTTCTGGGAATCGGGCAACTTTGGCTCCCGGATGCCTCACAGCACAGCTGAGAACCGCAGGCAACACAGGGAAGCCAACACTGCCTATTCAATATTCCTTGCTCCTTTCTATCTTCACAGGGGTCAGACCTACAGCACTGCTTGACAGCTCTTTCTGCCTCTTCTGGTTCTCTTCCCCATAAATGCCACACGCATCTGATTTCACTTGGCACCTGCTTCTCTGACGAGGTGATTTAATGTTGAGCCTTTATTTGATCTTTCATCACTGAAGGCCAGATAGATTCATCACAAGGCAGTGATGGTATTCCAAGAAGTGAAGCCCAAATAGGGGAGCACTTCACAGATCTCATATTTGCCAGTGATCAGTTGGTGATCGTAAGCTGCATGCCAGGCCCATGGTGGATATGGACGAGAATTACCCAAGGATGTAGATACATAAGGGTGTGATTCACTGGTCACTCTCAGTGTGAGCAAACAGGCAACAACTACCTGCATTTCCCAGGAAAAATAATTTACAGGAAGGTATTTTCACATATTGTCTGTTAGAGGAAAACTATATAAAAGTATAGATGATAAGACAAAGTTTATTCTGGAAATTGTTATAAGTTTTTTTTTTGTTTTTAGAAAAAAGGTCTTGTTTGTATCTAATTGACTCAATTATCCCTCAGGTGATAGGGGTTGGTATTTATTTGCACAAAATGGAGGAGGGCAAACGAAAGCTTTAGAAACAGCAAGTTAAAAGATCCTTTTTTAAAACGTGAAATACTCTGTTTGGCAACTTTGCATTCAGCAAATCACGTATGAAAATACTCTGGAGAAGACATTGAACAGCACTGGAGGTGAGTTTACCAGGGAGTGGGTGGCTGGGCATGGCGGACTCTGCTGTTGTCTGGAGGAAAAGAAGTACGTAGGAAAATGTTTTCCTTTTGGAACTTTTTCTACAAATTACACAGACTTGGTCTCACGGCTGTCTCTTTATCCTGTTAAACTAGCCTGAGCACTTAGTGGCTTCCTTTTCAACTTTTAAAACTAGCTTTACCACCCAGCACACTGCATTGAGGAACTGAAGAGGAAGCAAAGAGTTAATGAAATACTCTTTCCTCTAGAAATATTCCTGTGTAAAGGTGGGGAAATTGCTTGGAAACAAGTGGACTTTGATTTTACTGTTCACATCCTTGAGCTCCATTTTAAAGATTTATGATTTTCAATTTAATTATGTATCTTAGCCATTAGGCACATACGATGGTTATACTTTTGCAGATTGGAAAGTGCTCACTTGTATGTTTTTACAATGTTTTCTGCCTAAAGCCGGTGGACAGAGATTGATTTATTGACTGATTCTGTGTTGGCTGAGAACAAAATAACAATCCTTCTACACTGAGGTCTTTCGACAAAAGTTGAGAAATAATGTTTTGAAGCATTTCTCTGATTCAAAGTCCTGCATCTTAAATTCAGAATTCGCCTCTCCCGCATTCCAGGGAAGCACTTTAAATCCAGGCCACCCATCCATAGCCAGACTTGTGGTCCTTGTGCCCCTCTGGGGTCATTCTCTGGAATTCATGTTATCAGAAGTGTTTTGTGATGACACTCTAAGCAGGCAACTTAAAGCCTCACTGAGCATTAACGTTGATTCTAACCTCCAGGTATTACTACATCTTACATTTTTAATATTTTCTTGAATTATATAACATATCCAAGAAAGTTGCAATTAATTACTATCTAAGCTGCATTAGCAATGAGTCAAAAGGTGAATAAAAATAAAAGCCTCTTTTTTTAATTAAAAATTAAGAGGTCACCTTCCTTTCCACATGCTGAGCTGAGTAGCCCAAG
This sequence comes from Hydrochoerus hydrochaeris, assembly GCA_004027455.1. Lineage (NCBI taxonomy): Eukaryota > Metazoa > Chordata > Mammalia > Rodentia > Hydrochaeridae > Hydrochoerus > Hydrochoerus hydrochaeris. Next base: position 688,297 of record PVLA01000190.1, on the reverse strand, counting down.
GTTTCTTGGGGGCGCGAGTGAGTCAGGTGCAAGTCATGTAAACAAGCTCCTCTCCAGACAGGCACAGAGGATAACCCAGTCATTAAAATCCCACAGCACAGTAATTGTGTATTTTGTTAATGAGCTAAGGATCAGGTGAATCTAGAAATCCCAACAGATGACAAGCTACAAATTAGGTGTGTTGCCTTTGGTCTTCTGGCAAAGAAGAACTGGATTCCTGTGAGCAGGCGCTAGCTGGTTAGAATGTGTGACTGTGATCACGTGGCGAAGAAGTTGAGCTCATGCACATCAGATGTAGTATCTCTGCTGGCAAAGTTACCTCTTTCCTTGCTGTACTGTCTTGTTGATGCCATCACCCTACAAATTCTCACACCTGTGCTTAGGAGCCCTTCGCAATTGCCAGTGTCTTCTATGAAGCGCTCTGTGGTTTGGACCCCACTAGCTCCAAAAGTCTTGCGCCCCTTCTCTCTGACTACTTACTCGTGTTTGTCTTCAGACACAAAAGGGACTAGACTTCATAGTATCCTAAACGATGCCTCTACACCTGAAGTTTACTCTACCCAGAATATTTTCTTGACATTTCCCTTCCTCAGCTCCTTCTATTCCTCCTCAAGACGCAGCATCATTCCAACTTTATGAATTTCCTTCCATTATCTTCTTACAGATGAAACTGATAACTCCTTCTCTGCTGGTCTAGCTCTCTACATACAGTTAGTTGCTATAAAACTTTATAATCAAATAAAATTTTTCAAAGTGATGTTCTTTGCATAAACCAGAAATTCCTTCAGGACTGATCTGAGTTTCTCTCATTAACAGTTTCAGATTATCTCCCCTCTGGGATTTGGGTGGTGTGCTCAAATATGTTGAACTAGTGTGCAAGATTGAGAAATCTTAAATCACTGCCAAGGAAAAATAAGGCAAAATATTATATATCAAAATGGATGTGTCACCTTGGCTAGGCTACAGTGTCCGTTTCTTTGATGAGATGCTAGTCTACATATTGCAGTGCTTTACAGCCACAATTGACATCTACAAGAAGTTGACTTGAAGTAAAGATCACCTTCAATAATGTAGGTGTATCTTATCCAACCAGTTGAGAGCCTTAAGAGTAGAAATTGAAATTACCAGGAACAGAAGGAATTGGGCATCAAGACAGTAACAGAGAACTTTGAGTTTTCAGCTTGAAAAGGCACTGTATAAATTTCAGGCTCTAGATTTGAAAATCAACTCCAGACTGAGCTTTCAGCTTTCTGGTTCACCCTGTAGATTGCACATTTGCCAATTTCCATAATCACAGGAGACATGCCTTCAAAAACATCACTGTGTATCTATTTATAATGCACAGGCACGCACATCCTCTTGGCTCTTTTTCTCTAAAGAACCAACTGGTGCACAAACCAAGCAGTTAGAAGAAAAGTAGAAGCTGAGATAAGAGCTGAAAGTGGAGATAAGAACCTGAAAACTAAGTAATAAGCAGTAGCAGGGAAAGTGATTAGTGTGACTACACTTTCTTGGTGATGAAATGTGAATACGTCTTGAAGGTTTTTATGTACCCAGCGTTTGTAAATCAACATAGCACATCTTGGGACCTAAGAGACATTTAGTAAGTGCTGCTGAATGAACAAACAGATGTGTCTATGAGTGAAATGCAAGATACTTGCCTTCTCTTTAAGCAACTTGATAGTTGAAAATACCAGGAATCAACATCCTGGAATAATATTAATTCTGAAACAAATTAGTTGTCAGCTAGGATAATTCTTCTTTATTCCTTTCCCAGTCATTATTTAAACATCAAAACGACAAAATTGTACCAGGGTAAAGTAATACAGTTTTACTTTCAGAAACTGTTCAGTGTGGTAGCATTCTCAGTACTGCTGACAAAGGTCCAGTGGTGGCCCACTAGTGCCAGCTTGTTTCGCTTCCTGTTGCCATCACCATGGAAGCTGTCAAGAGCCTGTGGCACTTGTTTGCTACACACATCATCCTTCTAGTAACATCTGCTCACTGGGATAAGGATCAATTATCTTCACAAAACAGAGACTGCTGCCAGTCCCCAAGGCAAAAATCCTGAATGCTAGGCCAGCTTTGAACCACATCCCAAAAGCTAGGTTTTAGCCTCTAGACATTATTTAATATCGGTCAGAGAGTTTTGCTCCACCCTTCCAGGTCTGTGCAAGAACACTCACCTCAAAGTAAGTGACAGACCACATCGTAGCTTTTAAAGTTTGGTCATAGTCGTGAAAGGCTGGCTGTGCTGACTGCTATGTACCATCATCGTGGTAGATATTAGAATCCAACTTTTGTCCATCAACCTTTTGTTGCTCATATGGTGCCCAAATTATCTTTACACTTTCACGTCTGTAAAAATTTATTGAGCATGTACTATGTTCAAGGTGTTTTTATTGAGGGAGGAGAATCTAAACTGAAGAACAACTCTTCAGAAGCTGTTGTACATCTTGTTACAGGATAAAGATAAGGTAATAAAACAGAAGAATACGGGCTAATTCCTATAATTTAGGGGGACAAAGAAGCCAAACATTTTTTTTATGAGAGCAGTGTAACCAAAACCAATGTAATAAATAATTTGGCAGAGAAGTACTCTACATGAATAAAATCCCAAAAGACATTCTTTGAGAAATTCTGAAATTAAAGTTAGAGATGTGTTGTCTCACTTGAGAATTTTCCATGTATCAGTACTTTCCAAGCTTCATGCCTTGAATACTAGGCTTCCACAGAAGATTAACAGTAGTTTGGGGACCATATGGATCCCAAGGTCAAATAAATTTGAGATTAAGAATAACTATGTATTCATACCCTCCTTTCCCTTCACCAAGATATTTCAAATCAATTTTAGGTATCTAGGCATTTTTAAAAGTTGTAGAGGAGTGAAGTGTTAACATGTTACAAATTCTAAGGTGTCCACTTGAAAAGAATTCTGATTAGGAAATATTTAAATGGAGACTCAGGGCGAATTGTGGCACCATCTAAAGATGAAACTTAGAGGGGAAAAAAACAAGAAGCTTTTCTGTAGGCAGAGTACCTTCTTGTGTCATGCTCTCTGGCCACTTGCATGTTTCCAGAACAGACATTGCCTTGTTTCCTTCCTAGCAGAAGAAGCCCCTTTCCCCATCCACCTCAGCACTGCCCAGCTGAGGTGTCTGTGAAATGACTTTAAGGTCTGGAGAAATCATGCCTGAGAATTTAAAATACTTCCTCTGTCCCTACTAGGATGCCTCCAGCAGCAGTAACTCAGGATTGCTTAGTAAGAATTTGACCCGAGCTGGGAAATGGTGTGTTTTCTGCTGCTGGAGTTTCTAAATGGGGAAATACAGTTATATGGAGCATTCATGGCTCTGTCAGGTTAATTAAGAAATGAGCAAGGTTGCCTGTAGTGTTCATGAGGATGAAACCACGAGACTGCAAGCAGTCTGAGAGGTTGGGTTCACCCAGTGAGAAGGCAAGCGAGAGAAGACATCTAGCTCAACTATTGGAATGCAGGTCTCAAGTTGTCTTTCTATTGGGAAATAAATGGAGAGATGGGAAAGAAAGGAGAGAAAAAATTTTCTTACCTATCTTCAGACGAGTGTCTGTATGGTCTAAGTTTGCCAAACCTCTTTTATCTCCACCCTTTCTTTTGATCTCTCTCTTGGATCCTTGTGTACACATATACCTCACTTATAGTCTGGCTTTTCCTTGAACTGCTAGAAATTCTTTTATTTAAAAAACATATCAGCTTTTTGTTATCTCACTCAGCTCTGCCTTTAGACAAGAAATCTTTGTGTCACAAAAGCAGTATGCCAAATTAACACTCGACTCATCACCATTTAATAGTTAAAAATATTGAAGTATTTTAAAGGGTTTCCAAAGTGTTTTCAATAATTCAGTTGCTATATTTTCAGTTTATTATTTAGTTCCAAATAGTTCTCTGCCTTCTCCCCAAAATTCCCTCTCACCACTCTCCAGATTCCTAAAGAGATCTGGCAACAGCACAGTGATGATGGGAAAGGCTTTGATCTGATTCTTGGTCTCTTTTCCTCTCAGTTACTGAAAATGTTCTGGTTCCGCATGTTTCTGTCCTAGGAATGCCCAGCACCTGCCCTAAAAGGACTGGGTTGATTGTACGTGCTCTCTCTCTGTACTTGCTCAATCTCCTGATACTGGCAATCTCTAGTAAATTTCCCCATAATCCTTTTCTGCCCCATCTTCTGTTGTCTACTCAAGTGTTTTCATGTGCAGAGTGGTGTAGTCCAGCCAAGGAAAACCCCAATCTCAACCTTCTCATCAAAACCTGGTTTTCATCTGGGTACAGTAAAACTGTGTGTCTCTTAACAGTAAAGAAATAGAAAATGGTGACCATAAGCCACTGATGCCAGGATACAGTTGTCACCACCTCTGTTGGTCCCTGTCATCACCATGCAGTGATGCTGGCCCTCGATGCTGACTTCAGCTCTTGCAGTGGGAAAAAAACCAAACTCAAACATTTTGTAAGGGAAGCCTGGTACTGGCCTCTGTTCTTTAGAAGTACCCAAATCTTGGGCATCCTCTACAATTCTCAATTTCCTTTATTTGGATGGAAAAGGACTAGTAAGCAACACTTGTCCTGTATGGCCTCTTCTTCTATAGGTTTTCTGGTGTAAAAAGGAAATACTGTTCTAAGTATCTTTGAATAAATCACTTCTGACGCATACAGGTTGGTGCCTTTTGAATTTAGAAACTGAGAATATGGCTTTTCCTGAAGGCCATCTCTAATGAGAAGATGACCATGGCTGACCTGCCTAGTGGGTAAAGGCTGTCATCCTCGAGTCAGCACAGGCTGACACAACAGTGTGCATTTAAAAATATTTTTAGAATAGCTGTGCATGTTTATGGGGTATGTTATAGTAAGTTGATACATGCATGCAATGAGTAATAATAAAAGGGCAATAAACATTTCTACCTTCAAATGCTAATCATTTTATGTATTGGGAAATTCATACTCATTGGTAGTCATTTTGGGAAATGTCATAGAACATTTCAATCAAGTTGCCCGACTGTTCTATAGGAAAAAGAAATAGAACTAATTCCTTGTGTGTATTGGCATCTCGTATTCAATTTTCTCCTCTCCCACTGCCATTCTCAGTCTCTAGTGAGGAATATTCATTCCTTTCTTCAAGATCAACTTTTTAGTTTTCAAAGATGAGTGAGAACATGCGGTATTTGTCTTTATCTAGTTTATCTTGCTTAACATAGTGACATCTCATTGCATCCATATTTCTGCAAATGACAGTGCTTCACTCTTTTGTTATGACTGAATAATATTCCATGTTTACATATATCACAGTATTTTATCTCTTCATCCTTTTATAGGCATCAAGGTTGATTGCTTATTTCAGATATGGTCAATAGTGCTACACTACCTATGGGAAAGTAATTATACTTCGCTATAATGATATTAACACCGTGGAATATATCCCCAGCAGTAGAACTGCTGAATATTGTAGTAGCTCTGTTTAGTTTTTAAGGCATCTCTATATTGTTTTCCATAATGGTTGTTCTAATTTACATTCCCACCAGAGGGTATGAGTTCCTCAACTCTGAATCTTCATCAGAAATTATTTTTGTGTTTTTTATGGTAACCATTCTAACCGAGGTGAGATGGCATCTAATTGTGGTTTTGATTTTCACTTCCCTGACAGAGAAATTGAGCATCTTTTCATAGGCAGTGCTTACTGACTGTTTGCATGCCTTCTTATAAAGAGCACCTAGTTAGTTCTTTAGTCCATGTTTCATTGGGTTATCTGGGTTTTGTTGGTGCTTATCACTTTTAAACACACACTAATTGTACATATTAATGGACTCTATAATTTTGACATACATGCAGACAATGTGTTTTACTCACACCTAAAGTTCTTCTACCCTTCCACACCTTCTCACCAGCCACTGTTCCTAGTGCCAGTAATCACTATCCTAATTTCAGGTCTGCCGTTTTAGTTCCCTTACATGAGAGAGAACAGGCAATACATGTCCTTCCATGTCTGACTTGTGTTACATAGCATGATGCCTCTCAGTCCCATAAATAATATTAAATAATACTCAATTATCTCATACTTTCTTTGTCCATCTATTTTTTGGTGGGTACCTAAGCTGGTTCCATATCTTAGTTATTGTAAATAGTGCTGAAATAAGCATGGACATGCAGATTGGTTCTTTTTTTCCTATTTGTGGAACTGTTATGTGCTTTGCAAAGTAGACACAGTGCTTTTCAGAAAAGCAGTGTATAAGGATTCCTTCTTCTCCACATTCTCACCAGCACTCTTTATCATTAGTCTTTATATTACAACCATTCTAACTGGAGTAAGATAGCATTACACTGTAGTTTCCATTTGCACTTCTCTGATAATTGTATTGAGCATTTTTCATATATTTTTTAGCCATTTTTACTTCTTTTAAGATGTATTCAGATCATAGGCCCATTTTTTAATAGGGTTACTTGTATTTTGTGGATTTTGTTTTAGTTCTTTATATATTCTGGTTATTACCCCTTTATCTAATGAATGACAAATATTTTCTACCACTCTGTGGGTTCTTTTCATTCTGTTGATTGTTTTCTTTGATTTACAAAGGATTTGGTTTTGAAGTAACCCCATTTGTCTATTTTGAGGTATTTGTGTGTGTGTGTGTGCGCGCGTGTGTGTATATGTGTGTCCGCGTGTGTGCACACTTGCTTTTGGAAGCTTATCCAGAAAACCACCATCTGTCCTAGGCTCTTGATTATTTCTCTGTAGTAATGTTAGAGTTTTATGTCTTGTACTGAGGTTTTTGATTCATTCTGAGATGATTTCTGTACAGGGTGAAAGATGCGGGGAGCCAAGCTTAAACCTTCTTCGTGTGCATATCCAGTATTTCTAGCACCTGTTGATGAAAACATTGTTTTTTCTACAGTATATACTTCTGGCTCCTTTGTCAAGAAATGGCTGTAGAAATGTAGATTTATTTTTTAACTTTTTTTTCATTATTATTGTTTGCTGTACACACTGATTACGCTTGGCATGAGGACCAGTATATGGACGCAACACATTTTAATTCTTTTTGTCCCCTTCCCATTTCCTCCCTTGCCTTCCTTCCAACTCTTAATCCACTCATAATCTTATAAAAGTTTATTTTCCTATTTCCTATTATCTAAGTTTTATTTTGCTTTTTATTTATATTTCCAATCTCTCATATAAGAGAAACTATGTGATATTTAAACTTGTGTGTCTATTTCACATTAACATTATAATTTCAAATGCATCCATCTTGAATAACAAGAACAAAGCATGACACATTTATTTTTGCAGGCTCTATTCTTTTCTTTTAATCTGTTTTTATACCAGTACCATGACATTTGATTACTGTAGCTCTGTGGTCTGTCTGTCTTGAATATTTTGGTGCCTCTAAATTTTTCTCTTTCTTTTTCTCAAGATTTCTTTATTCAGAGTGTTGTATGTTTGCATGTGAATTTTAGGATTTTTTTCTGGTTCCATGGAGAACATCATTGATGCTATGATAGGGATTGCACAGACTCCAAGGATGAGTTTGGATAGCATGGATGTTTCAATATTGATTATTCCCATTCCTGAAACTTTCTAAATTCAGTGTTTTCAATTTCTTCCATCAGTGTTTGTAATTTTCGTTATATAGCTGCTTTGCTTCCTTGGGTATGTCAGTCTGTAAGTTGTTTTATTTTTTGTTTCTTTGTGCCAGATGTGACTGGGGTTGTTTTATGCTTTCTTTCTTAGCAAATTTGGTATTGGTGTTTGGAAAAGCTACTAATTTTTGAATGTTGATTGTATATCCTGCTACTTTACTGAATCTATGAGTTCTAGTATAGTCTAAGTTTTTCTATGTATAGAACCATATTTCCTACAAGCAAGGCAATTTGACCTCTTTCTTACACTTCCTTTACTTTTTTCTCTTACCCCAGAGCTCTGGCTAAAACTTTTAGTACTATACTGAAGAAAAAATTATAAAACAAATACATTTTTTTTTAATCTTAGAAGAAATACTTTCAATTTTTCCCCATGAGTATGATATTGACTGCATGTCTGTCCTATGTAATCTTTATAATTCTTAGGTATGAATTTTCTGATTTGTTCATCATGAAGATAGGTCTTATCAAATGATTTTCCTACACCTATTGAGATATTTTTTATCCTTCTTTTGCTGATCTGATATATCCTATTTATTGATTTGTTCATGTAGAATCATCCTTGCATACCTGAAATGAAAGTCACTTAATCATAGTATGTGATCACTTTGATGTGCTGTTGTTGAACTTTTATTTGCTAGTATTTAATTCATTGAGGACGTCTGCATCTGCTTTATTCAGGGGTAGTGTCTCTACTTTTGGTGGTGGTTGATGTTGTTGTATACCTGCCAGGTTTGGGTAGTAGGGTAATGTTGCCCTTATAAAATGTGCTTAGAAAGGATTGGTTTCTTTTAATGTCATTGTATAGTTTAAGAATCATTCTGTGACATCTTTAAAAGTTTGGTAAAATTCAGCAGTGAATTTATCCAATCCTGGGTTTTTCTTTGTTGGGAGACTTTGTGTTACTGTTTCATTCTCATTACTTATGTTTGACCTACTTAGATTTTTATGTCCTCTTGGTACAATTTTCTCAAGTCATATATGTCTAACAATTTGTCCATTTTCTCTATTATTTTCCACTTTGTTAGCATATGGCTTTTTCAAATAATCCATAATGATCCTTTGATTCTGTCATATCATTCATAATGTCTTCTTTTTATCCTCTAATTTTTTATTTGTGCCTTCTCTACTTTTGCCTTGGTTAGTTTAACCAAAAAAAATCATCAATTTTGTTGATCTTTTCAATAGACCTGCTGTTGGTGTCATTGATGTTTTGGACTCATTCATGCTGTAAGCTTTGCTCTTTTCTTCTATTAATTTTGAATCTGGCTTCTAATATTCTGCTTTTATTTTTTAAAAATTTTATTAGTACATATTTTCAGTACATACTGTTCATTGGAGAGAGTTAGTACCTGAACATAGTACGTTTTAATTCTTTTTTCACCCCTTTCCCCTTTCCATCATCTCCCTGCATCACTTGGTCCCCTTCTGATCTGCAAAATATCCGTGTCCATGCATCTTACTACCTATCTTTTATTACTTTGAAAGAATTTTTTTTTATTTTAAAATGAAAACAATAAAAAATACAGAATTTCAAAACACAATACTAGATTAACAATGGTTAATATAGTGCATATTGTTCTCTTTAAAGTAGTTCCTCAAATTACAAGATACAGACATGAAAAAATGATCAGATAATGGAAGCACAAACCATTCTTTTTGATGAAGTGATAAGAGATTAGTAGTATAATTATCCATCTTTTATTTTGCCATTTAAGTTATTTATACTTTGAATTTCTCATATAACAGAAACCACACAATATTTAAATGAGGATAGTCTCATAGTGACTGCACCAGTCTCCACGCCCACCAACAGTGGAGCAGTGTTCCTTTTTCCCCACAGCCTCGCCAACATTTGTTATCAGTTGATTTCCTGAAGTCAGCCATTCTCAATGCTGTTTTAATTTACATTTCTTGAATGACCAGCAATGGTGAACATTTCTTCATATATTTATTTGCAATTTGTATACCTTCATCTGAGAAATGTGTGTTCATCTTAGATTCCCATTTTTGGAGAGGATCTTTAAATTTGGGGGGCCTGGTGTTTTTAAATTCTTTATGTTTTGGATATAAGTCCTTTATCTGAGGGGTGCTGGCTAAAATTCTTTACCATTCTATGAGTTTTCTTTTCACTCTGTTGAAGTGCAAAAACAATTTAATAATGTAAGATCCCAGTTGTTGATTCTTTGAAGTGTTTCCCCTGTGGTTTGTATTTTGTTCATGAATTCTCTACCTAACCTATGTCTCCAAGACTTCTACCGACCTTGTCTTCTAATATATTTAGTGTTTATGTTTTAATATTTAGATCTTTGACCCATTTAGACTTTAGTTTAGTGCATGGTGATAGGCATGGGTCTAGTTTCAGTCTTCGGCATGTGGAGAGCCAACTTTTCCAACACCATTTATTAAAGAGGCTATCCTTCTTCCAGTGAACATGGTTAGCCTCTTTGTCAAATATCAGCTGGCTGAACATGTTTAGCCTCTTTGTCAAATATCAGCTGGCTGAACCCTGAAGCCTGTATCAGGGGTAGGCTGCCCGGAACCTCCACCGTGGGCCTGCCCTGCCACCGGGAACTCAGCGGAAGCCTGCATCAGGGGTAAGCTGCCCGGAACCTCCACTGTGGGCCCACCCTACCACCAGGAACATTGAGGAAGCCCTCCCAAGACAGAAACTGCCCTGGACTGCTTCAACTGGGCCCACCCTCCCACCTGGAACATAAGAAGATCTCAACAGGATTCAGTTAGTATGAGAAAATTTGGAATTTTGCTCCCAGGTGGCGAACTTTGGACTACACCGGATTGACTGTATCAATGTGGTGAGTATACCCCTAAAATAGAGGTGTACAGGGGATAAATACGACCAGTAGTAAAACCCCCTACAACTAATTGTACAACTTTGTTGTGTCTGAAAATAGTGTGTGTGATCCCCTCCTACACATAGAAAACACCAGGCAGAGTGAAAATGACAAAATGAAAAAGCAAAATACAGTCTCAAACATATAGTTCACCAGAAGCAAGTATAGGAGACATTGAAATAGAGGACCCCAAAAGTAACACACCAGGAATCTCTGAAAAGATAGCCAGTGAAATAAAAAAACAACTGCATCAGACTATAGAGGAAATCAAATTAGAAGTACTCTCCCATGTAAAAATAGAAATAACAACTTTAGTAAAGGAGTTGTTGAATGCAGCTAAAGAAGAACTAGAGAAAAAAGTACATGAGCATGGGAAACTGATTGAAACTTTGAATGAACAATATAGAAAACAGGCAGAATTCATGAAACAAACTCAAAGAGACTTCCAAGAAACAAAAAATTCTATTGAACGTGTGCAAAACTGCTTAAAGGAAGCTGAGGATAGGATTTCGGACCTTGAGGACAGGATCACAGTTAGTGATCAGGAAAGGATAGAACTTTTAAAAATAACAAAGCAGCATGAAATGACTATCCAGAAGCTCCATGATGATGCCAAAAGCAACAATATAAAAATAATGGGCATTAGCGAAGATACAGGAGTCCAGGCAAATGACATACATAAAGTATTTACAGAAATAATAGCAGAAAATTTCCCAAACACGGGGAAAGAATCTGATATGTGGATAAGTGAGGCATATAGAACACCAAACAGTCACAATCAACATAAATCCACACCCAGACATGTAATAATTAAGATCTCAGACATACAGCATAAAAACAGAATATTAAAAGCTGTCAGAGAAAAGACACAACTCACCTATCAAGGAAATCCCATTAGACTCATGGCAGACTTTTCAGCACAAGCCCTCAAGTCAAGAAGAGCTTGGAGTGAGGTATTTCAAGACCTAAAAGAAAACAACCTTCAAACCAGACTGATGTACCCAGCAAAAATTTCATTCAAATTTAATGGAGAAACAAGAGACTTCCATGACAAAGAACAACTGAAGAAATTCATGTCCACCAAAACAACCCTAGAAAGAGTACTGAAGGACATACTAGATAGAGATAAAAATGACCACAATCCCCAAAACAACAACAGAAAGAAACCACCAGGTAGGATAAGCAATTAAATAAGAGGAAAAGCAGAGAGAAACAACTGGAACATAACATGGCAAAGTCGAGCCAGTACGTGGAAATCCATATGGAGAATTCTCAGAAGACTAGGATTGGAAGCCCCATTCAATCCAGCTATCCCCCTCATGGGTATTTTCCCCAAAGAATTGAAAAGTGCATATCACAGTGATATATGTGCACGCATGTTCATAGCTGCACAACTTGTGATAGCTAAATCCTGGAAACAACCAAGATGCCCATCAACTGCAGAGTGTATGAAAAAGATGTGGCATTTTTATACAATGGAATATTATTCAGCTATAAAAAGATGACCTTGAGGCCTTCATAGGCAAATGGAGACAACTTGAGACTATCCTCATTAGTGAAATAAATAAGAATCATATTTATAAATATCATATTGTGTCTCTAGTGTAAAAAGTAAATAAGAACTACAAGAGTAATAAAACCAAAATGTGTAATTGCTATTGTAAAAAAGAGAGGAAAAGAAAGTGCTCTAAGGGATATA